>JAQZBX010036754.1:0-24059 GCA_029593785.1 Cabassous unicinctus
TGTAAATTTCATTGTTTGTTACAAAGAAACAACTTTTTGCCTTTCTGATATTTTCTACTGTATGCATAATTTAATTTCTATTTCATCATGTTAGGTTTTCATGTTTATTACTTCTTTGATTCTTCTTCATTTGATTTATTTTGCTTTTCTTTGTTTGAGGTCTAGAGATGGAAGCTGAACTGAATTTCAGAATTTCTTCTTTTCAAACAAATATTTAAGGCTATGCATTTACCTCTAAGGACTCTTTTAGCCATGTCTCACATGTTTTTGCTTGTGGCAAATTCATAATCATGACATTCTAAGAATTCTCTGGTTTATAATATTATTACTTCCAGACCATGTTTATTTCAGATGCATCTCTTCAAGGAACCAGCTTTTGGTTTAATTGATTTTCTTTATTGCTTTCCCATTTCAATTTCATTGTTTTCCACTCTAATTTTATTTCTTTCCTTCTATATGCTTTATTTTATTTCTATTTTCCCATATTGATACCCACACCAGAGATCATTATTTCTCCATGTAGCTTTGATTTATTGTTTCTTGTCCATTTCTTTCAACCTGTAGATCTCTCTTTCATATCTCTTGCTGGGCCTGTCTATTGGTGACAGGTTCCTTCAACATTTGTTTATTTGAGAATATCTTAATATCTCCCTCATTTTATTTCCATGTTACTTTATTTTTTTTAAATTTATTGAAGTATGTTATTCATACATGAACACATGAACATACATAAACTATAAGTGTTCAGTAAGCATCATGAACTTACAAAACAAACATGCATAACATCATGCACATATCACCCCCCGACAAACACCCTGCATTGTTGTGAAACATCTGTTAACAAATCATGAAAGACCATAGTCAAAGTATTACTACTAACTATAGTCCATATCTTCCTCCCCTATACATTTTTTTAAAGGATTTATTTATTTATTTATTTACTTTTATCCATTTTTATCCCCTGCCTCATTTTTGCTGTTTCTGTGTCCATTCGCTGGGGAACTCTGTGTCCGAATTTCCTGCCCTCTCTTCTCATCCTTCTCCTCTTGTCTTCACAGGGATTCGATCCTTGGAACCTCCAATGTGGGAGAGAGGCATTCTACCACCTGCGCCACCTTAGTCCCTGGTTTTTCGGTGCATCTCGTCTTGGCTCTCCCTTGTGTCACTCTTCTGTTACGTCATCATCTTGCTGCATGGCTCATGGGGCCTTCCAGCTCCTCTGGGGCCTGGCGGCTCACCTGTGCATGGGGCCTGGCAGCACACCCATGCATGAGGCCTGGCAGCGCACCTGCGTGTGGGCCCTGATGGCTCACCTACTCGTGGGGCCTGGTGGCACACCTGTGCACGGGGCCTGGTGGCACACCCATGCATGGGGCCTGGCGGTGCACCTGCGTGTGGGCCCTGATGGCTCACCTGCTCGTGGGGCCTGGTGACACACCCATGCACGGGGCCCAGCAGCCCACACGCATTCTATATTTTTATTTTTTTATTTTTACCAGGAGGTCCTGAGGACTGAACTCAGTTCCCTCCATAAGGGAGATGGACAGGCAACCACCCAAGCCACGTCCATCCCCTTGCTATATCTTTTAAGGTTGACCAAAGATACCCAAAGTTACAGTCTTTTCCCATACAGGATGGTCATATAACTAATCAGTCTTAGTTTATCATCAGCATTCTTAAAACCAGACCTAGGGAGAAAATCTAGGTCTGGGGACACATGCATGGTTTCTAATATAGCGAATGTTTAGCCTACCCTGATTATCACAAAATCAGGACAGTGAGAATATTCGCATTCTTCCTCATTTTTTAAAGACAGTTTTGCTTGATACAGAATTCTTGGTTGGCTTTTTTTCCCTCTTTGTTTTTGCCTTCTTACCTCCATGGTTTCTGACGAGAAATGAGCATTTAATCTTATTAAGGCTTCCTTGTATGTGACACATTGCTTCTTTCTTGTGGCTTTCAGAATTTTCTCTTTATCTTCAGAATTTGACAGTTTGATTTGGAGTTTGTCACAATGTGGTTCTATTTTGATTTATGCTTTTTGGCATTTGTTGAGCACCTTGGATATATTTATTCATGTATTTCATTAAATTTGGAAAATGTTCAGCCATCATTTCTTTGAATATTCTCTCTGCCCCTTTGTATCTCTTTTCCTTCTCATACCTCCGTAATGCATATTTTGTTAAGCTTGATGTTGTCTTACAGATTCCTTATTTTCTTTATTCTTTTCTCTTTCTGCTCCTCAGAATGAACTATTTCAATTGTTTTGTCTTCAAGTTCTCTGATTCTTTCTTCTGTCACCTCTGATCTTTTAATGAAGTCCTCTAGGGAATTTTTAAATTTTGTAACTGTGGTCTTCAGCTTTTTTTGGTTCCTTTACATAATTTTCCTCTCTCTATTGATATTCTCATTCTCTTTCTTTCACCTATAGTTTTTTTTTTATTTTATTTCCTTTAATTATTTGTCCATATTTTCCTTTAATTCATTGAGTATAATTAGAACCATTTTTGTAAAGTCTTTGTCTTATTGTGTTAAATCTGGTGCTCCTCACTGATGATTACTAATATTTAATCTAATCCTTTGCCTGGACCATCACTTCCTATTTCTTTGTATGGTTTGTAACATTTTGTTGAAACCTGGACATTTTGATATTTGAATGTGTTACTGCTGAAATTTAGATTCTGATATTTCTGAAGCTTATATTCAGCTAGTATTATGACAGAGTTTTTCTTGAATTCTAGGTGTTAGAAGAGGAGGAGGAGGAGAAAGAATAGGACATGAAGGTAGAAGAAGAGGAGGAGGAAGAAAACATCTTTCTCAGTATTTGCAGATTGACCTGTGCCAGTGTCCTCCTTCAGGGCTTATCCATACAATGAGTTTAGGGAAAAGGTCCAGGCCAAAGCATAGGGGGCCTTCCTGATTCTTTTTGTGCATCTGTCTTGTCTTGGGCATGCACGTGTGGCCCTAGGAATTCCAATATCTACACGGATCTGAATGTCCTGTCTTCTTTACAAAACAGTTTCCCCATGGTTCCTGGCACTGTACTGTATACCTTGTAGCCAGTAATCTCAGGCAATACAGCTTAACTGCTCTCTGACAGTTTTCTATAGGAGAGCTTGGTGAGCTGCCTTCTAAATGCAAGGCAAGCTCTGTGACAATGAGTCTCTCAGGTCAACGTCAGACAGATTGGGCCATACATACATATTCCCAATATGTGCATGAGAGTTACGATGCTTTCTCTGGAATCAGAACCAAGGATCCTGGGCATGTGGGACAAACCAAGATCTTATTGCTTTTAAGTAGCTTTAATCTTGATTTGACACTCATTCTGTTACTGCAGTCTTTAACTGTTTTCTGGAGCTCTGAGAAAGGTGTTCTTGCCAATTCTTGCTGTTTGTTCAAAGATTCTGTGGGGAATGGAGCCCTGACACATGACTCTGCTATCTTGATTGGGCTGCCACCCATCGCGATGTCAGACAGGATTTTCATGCTACAGCCTTAAGACAGAATTTTTTCTTCTCTGGGAAATCTGTTTTTGCTCTTAATGCCTTCAACTAAATTGGTGAGACCTGCCTATATTATGTGGTGCATAATCTTCTTTACTTAGAGTCAAGTGACTGTATATATTAGTTGCAATTATGATATACTGTCACCCAACATCTAGACTAGGATTTAAACAAATAACAACTGGGTGCCATAACCTAGACAAGTTTACACATAAAGTTAAATATCACATGTGTTTCTTACACACAGCAAATAGTTGTTTTTTTAATTTATTATTTGTTTTTTCTTTATTTATCCAATCTGAAAATCTCTGTTTAGACTTTAAATATTCATGTTTAAAGTGATTATTGATATACTTGGGTTAAAAGCCATACTTTTAGCAACTGTTACTTTGTTATTCATTGCATTTGTTCTGTTTCCTTTCAAATTCCTTCCTTTCCTTCTTTCTTTGGTTTTAACTGAGCAATTTATATGGCTGAATTTTATTTCTTTGGCATAAAATATATATTTGTTTCTTTTTCAAAGAGCCTTTAGTGGTTGACTTGGGTTTACAATTTAGATATAAAAATAATCAAAGTTCATCTTCTATTAATAATATGCTACAGGAAAGGCACCTGTGTCAGTTTGAAGTTCTTTTGTGAATCCCAGAAAATCATATTCTTGGAACTAATCCATTCCTATGGGTGTGGGCCTCTTTGATTGCATTAGATTCACTTAAGGGACCTTGATTAGATCATTTTCAATTAGGTCAATTTAAGGCCTTTGGATTATGTCAGTGAGGCATGACCCAGGTTAAGTCTCTGCCCTCTTGCTGGGGTCTTATATAAACAAAGTAGAAATACACAGAGAAAGACCCTACCTTGTGAGAGAGAGGACTGCAAGAAGACAGAGAAATCCTGAGAAGCTGAGAGAGAGGCTGGAGGCTGGAATCAGCAGAGCAGGCCTGAAGCAAAGAGAAGCCACCAATTTGCCTTGCTATAGGAGTCCAGGATCTGACCAGCAGTGGAACTTTAGTGAGAAAACATCTCTGATGATGCCTTGATTTGGACATTTTTTGCAGTCTCAGAACTATAAGCTTTTACCCTAATAAATCCCCTTTATAAAGGCCAACACATTTCTGGTATTTTTGCATTGACAGCCTTTGGCAAACTAAAACACCTTATAACAGAGTAGTAACAATTCCTACTCTCTCTCATAATATTGTTATTCATTTCACTTATCTTTATGCTATAAATACCCAATATATCATTTTTGTTATTGCTTTAAACGGCTAAAGTTTTAAATCAATTAAAAATACAAACAATAAAATATTTTATTTGCTGTCATTTATTCCTTCTCTGAAATTCTTTCTTTTTTTATGTAGATGCAGGTTTTGACCTATATCATTTTCCTTTTCTCTGAAATACTTTTAACTTCAGGACAGTTGTGCTGGCAATTAATTCCCTCAATTTTTGTTAGTCTCAGAAAGTTCTTATTTTTCTTTCAACTTTGAAGAATAATTTCACTGTATACAGAGTTCTAGGTTGGCAGATTTTCTTCTCCCAATACTACAAAGATTTCACTACACTCTCTTTCTGTTTGCATGGCTTCTTCTTATAGAGGATTTACTCTAAGTAAAGTGTTTTGTTTCCTGATTTCCTTCAAGATTTTCTCTTTGTGATTTTCTGCAGTTAGAATATAATATGCCTAGGTGTCTTGTATATGTATTGATATTTTGGTTTTAATTCTTTAAAAATCTTTTTTCTAGTTAACCTGTTTTTCTGTTTAACCTGTTTGATGCTCTTTGAGATTTTTAGACCTATGGTTGGATGTCTGGCTTTAATTTTGGAAAGTTACCGTCTCTTTCTCCTCTAAATCTGTCAATACTTGCTTTGTATATTTTGACATATTATTAGGTACATAATAATATTGAATTGACATATTTTCCATTGTGAAGTAGCCTTCTTAAACCATAGTAATTCTTTTTAACATATCAAATCTTGTCTGATATTAATATAACTACACCAGCTCTGTTTTCCTTAGTAGTTGCTCAGTATATATTTTTCATTCTTGTGTTTTAAAACTTTCTTTTTATTTGTTTCTGAGAAAATACAAGGTTTTATCACACTTTTTTCATTGCATCAATATTTAAAAACTTTGATTTTGCATAACTGAATTATAATTTTTAATCACATTCCATTATTGTTGTTGTTTTATACCATCAAAATGTTTAAATTTAATATCATCAGCATTTTCTTTGTTCTTCATTCTTGCTTATGTTCTTGCCTTACATTTATTTATTTTCTTAATTTTGATTGTCTTCTTCACGCCTTATATTTAGATTCAATTTCTTTATGCCTTAATGATGTCCTTTATTGAAAATTGTTAGGAGGCAAACTCACTCCATTTTTTATATTAAAAAAAAAAATCTTTATTTACCTTTCTTTGCCAACATATTTTTCTGCTTATACAATTCTAGGTTAAAGTCACTTTCTCTAAGTACACTGAAATTATCATCCCTCTGTCTTATGTTTTTCCCTTGTGATGTATCTAAGTCTTTGCAAATAATCTTTTTTCCCTGCTGTTTTTAAGATTATCTTCCTTTCTTTATTATTCTAAAGCTTAAATTTCCTTTCTTTATTGTTCTACAGATTAACTCTAATATATATCCCTCACGACTTTGATTTTTTTTTTTATTCTGCTTATGATTTGTTATGTTTTTAATATGTGGATTTTTGTCTTTCAGTTCTGATAAATTTTCTGCCAGAATTTTTAAATGTTGATGCTTCCTCATTATCCATATCTGTAACCAATTAGGCAGGTTTTAGGCATTTATCCTTAATGTCTCTTTCCTATTTCCCCTCTATGTCTCTAAGTTACATTCTGGGAAAATTCTCTAGGTCTCTATTGCTTTTAATGACTCTTCATTAATTCTCCCTCTAGCTGGGTCTAATATGCTATTAAATTAGCTCATTAAATATATAATTTCACTTGTTCCATCTTAAATTTTTAATGTAAAAAATACAAAAACAATTTAACACATGTAAATTAAAACATTAAAGGAGTTTATTGAGAAAGAAAAACTGTTCATGAGCAAGGAGATTTTCACCTGAGAATGGAGTGAGTCTCAATATCTACCTGGTCCTAGCTGCTTATAAAGGAATTTAGGGAATTTCCAATTTGGGGGTTCTATTGGTTAGTTGACATTAAAATTCCTTTTTACAGCACAGGGTCTTATCAGGGTAGGAACAGATATACATTGATTAGTATGTTATGCTTTCCATTCTTATAAGCTACCTCTACTTTTGGGAAACTGGCTATAGCAGTTTTGATATTATGAATTCCAAAAATAGATATTGGATTATGTTTGTAAACTGGTCTGTCCCTCAGGGCATATTAGATTATATTGAATTCAGAGGTTTCACTTTTACTTGATTAAATAATGATTGAGGCTTTGATTGGGCCACATCAAAGGACGTTGAGTCCCTGCCCCCTTAGTGGGTGGGGACTCACAGAGAAACCACACTGCAGAGAAGGAAGTTTAGAGTTTTGGATGCTGGAGGCTGGGAAGTAATGACACAGAGGAGCAGAGAAAAGGCTCGATTAGACAAGGTATAGGCCCCAAGAAGAAAGACGAGCCATTCGCCTATTATTCTACAGCTGGTCTTGTGGGAAAAGCATAGCAGCTGAGTCTGAAGAGAAATGAGCCCCAGGAAGAGAGGAACCCAGGAAGCCGTACCCTTATAGATGTCGGCCGCCATTTTACTCCAACACGTGGCAACAGACTTTGGTGAGGGAAGTAACTTATGCTTTATGGCATGGTAACTGTAAGCTCTTACCCCAAATAAATACCCTTTATAAAAACCAACTGATTTCTGGTATTTTGCATCAGCACCCCTTTGGCTGACTAATACAAAATTTGGTACTAAAGAATGGAGAAGTACTTTTACAATTACAAAAATGCTGGAAAAGTTTTATAAATGGGTAAGGGGTATTTTTTTGGAAGAATTGTGAGCAGCTTGATAGAAAAGGCCTATATTGCTTTGCAGAGACTGTTGATAGGAATATAAATGCTAAAGAGAGTTTTTTATGAAGAGGACTTAGAAGTAAATGATGAAGCCATTGTTGGAAACTGAAGGAAAGGTGATCTGTTTTAAAGTTGCAGAGAACTTAGCAAGATTAACTCCTAGGGTTCTATGGAAGGCAGAATTTAGTTGTATTTTTTTTAACTGCCACAAATATTTTCAAGCTTATTTAAATGTGATCTCAATTATTTTTATAATTACTTAAATGCAAATTCTAATATTTGAATTCTATATTTTTTTATTATGAGTATGTGTGATGTATACCCCTTTTACAATAAAAACAGTAGATTAAACATTTAGGAATAAATTTAAGAAGAAAAGTGAATGTCATATACAAGGAAATTATTTTAAAAATTATTTAGAAACTAAAGTAGACTTGAACAAGTGGAAAGATATCCCCAGTTCTAGGATAGGCTGACTCAACTTGTAAAGATGTCATTATTTCCTAATGAATTTATAAAATTCAATACCATCTCATAAAATGGCAATAAGCTATTTATGGAGTTAGGCAAGTGGCCATTAAAATTCAGATGGAAAAACAAATATTCAAAATATCTAAGAAGACACTGAAAAGAAAAACTATGAGGAGCAACTAGCATTACTAGACATTAAAATATAATATTAAGCCTGTATATTTAAAACACTGTAGCACTGGCATACAAGTAGACATATAGACCAGTAGAATAGAATAAAGTCCAGTAATAAACCCAACAACATATGGAAATTTATTATATGACAAAGTTGTCACTTTAAATCCCTCAGGTGAAAAAAAAAAATAATGCTAGATCAACTGAGTAGACATTTTGAAAATATAAAATTAGATCTGTATTTTACACCTTACATGAGGTTAAATTCCAAATGGATGAGGGATCTAATGTACAAAATGAAAGTATGCAAGTGCTGTCATGTAACATGCTATTCCTCTTTAAACTTTGTACAGAGAAATGCTTTTGAACTATTACTCAAAATCCAGGGGCAATAATAGAAAAAACTTGAAAAAAATTGAAAATGCATAACAGAAATACATCAAACCAGCCAACATCAAATGACAAATACAGAAAACATATTCGCCACACTTAACCACCAACAAAGGGACAATAACACTAATGTGCAAACCTCTTGAGAATTGAGAAACAAAGAATCAAAAACACACTATAAAAATGGGAAAAAAGACATGAACAGGCAATCCACAAAAATAGAGATAAAATTGACCCTCAGACGTATGAAATAAAAGTTCTTTCTCACAATCATAAAAATTCAAGTTGAAATAATAATGAGATATCCTTTCTTACACATCTGTCAAAAAAACTTAAAAAAATGTGACCACATTCTGTTGGCAAAGCTGAGGAAACAGGTATTCTAATATATTGCTGGTGGGATAGAAATTGGTACAACCATTCAGGAGGCAAATCTGGCAATAACTAACAAAACTTGATATGAACGTACCTTTTGGCCCAGAAATTCCACTTCTAGGTGTGTACCTTGAAGATTCACCTCCAAAAATATGGATATATCTGTGTATAGATATATGCATATATACATACACATGTATATGTATGTTTATCTATGAAGTTATTTCCTGTAGCATTGTTTGCAATTTAAAAATATTGCTACCAACTTTAAAGCCCAAATAAAAAAGTGATTGTATCAACTATGATATAGCTGCACAATGGAGTACTATACAGTTGTGAAATGAATGAAGAAAATCTCTAAAGCTCAGGTATTGAATGGCTCTGAGAACAGGCTGATAAGTGAAAGCAGGAAGCATAAAAGTTTCGATAGTATGCTTCCCCTCGTGTAGAAAAGAAGGGGATATCAGAAAATGCAGTAATCTTCTCATTTATGCAACAGAAATACAGGAAGGATAAGCCAAAATCTAACGTTACCACCAGGAGGCTGGATGCCAAAGAGATGGCAAAAAGAGAGAGGGGAAATGGGATTGGAATGGAAGGGATGAAGGGGACATGATACTTCTCTGATTACATCTTTTTGGATAACTCTGATTCTTGGAAGAAAAGTACTGTTTCACCTTCATATCATGTATATATCCAAAATAAACAATCAATACCAGGCAGAACGTGATGAGAGGGAGAGGGAAAAGGGATTACAAACTCTCAGAAATGACCCTAACTCTATTTCAAATGAAGAACATAACCACACTGGAGGTGGGGAGGAAAATAACTAACCTAAGTATCTTTGGAAAACAGTATCTTGACTGAATGATGTAAGCACAAAAACAAAACTGTATATAAATGAAGTCTCCAGTTAGTAATGTGTTTCTCCTTGGAGTATAAGTTAGCAATGATGGAACTACTTAATGTGTATGGTAGTATATAAAAACTTAGTAAATATATTAAAGTCAGTAAATACCAGGTTTTTCACTGTTGGAGAAAAAGTGCAAAGAAGGAAAGTGGAAAAACTAAGAAATTAAAATCAACCCTGTGGTGTTGGATTGGAATTAGAGGCATCAGTATGAGAGAGACAGGAGACAGAGAGAAAGAGAGAGAGAGAGAGACAGAGTCAGATAGTCAGAGACAGAGAGTTATATATGCATGGGTTAGTATGCCAACATATATTCCTTAGTTTTTTCTCCTGAGAAAGCCTAGAAGCAACGGCATCCCACAGCAATGAGCACAACTAGCACAAGATCTTAACTACCAAAAATCATTCTCCACTAAAAGGAACCAGGACTTCTTGGGTAACTGGTCGATCCCAGTTTTGGGGCAGAGAAAATACACAGTGAGCCTGGAGCATCTTGTAGTACGAGAAAGTAAAGCAGCAGTCAAGAAATGATGGTGCTTGTCTAAAGAATATAGGACCCAACCTGAAGGAGTGCCTAATGCTTCAAAACTGGAGCCATTTTAGCAACAAAATAAATAATGAAAGAACTGAATTTTAACCCCCAGAGTAAAATAAATATTTATGAGTCTATACTGATATAATCAAATAAATAAGTAAATGGGGGAAGAAGAGAGAATTCCTTCCTACAGTAGATTCACAATTAATAAACATAGAAGGAAAATGAAAATAAAGCATCAACATTATGCAAACAACAGAGTAATAGATCTTGTAGACAAACTCCCTTGATTGATGATAAAATTAGTGAGTGAAAGGTTAGGGAGAAACAGGACTTGTATAGTCTCAAAGTAACTGCTCCAAAATATTTATTAACTAGAGAGGGAAAATGTATAGCTTTACAGTAGAGAAATCTAAACAGACACCAATGAAATCAAATGATCAAGGTTAAAATCACCAATAGTAAGACATATTGATATCATGATCCCCTTGGATCTTCACTGAGAAGAACATAATAGCATTTCTCTGTTATTTTTGCCAAAAATACATAAGCTCAAGTGAATCATAAGAAAACATCAGACAAACTCAAATTGAGGGAAATTCTTCTCACTAACTGGCCACTATTCTTCAAGGGTCAACATAATGAAAGATGAGGAAACACTGAGGAAATGTTACATATTAGAGGTGTCAAAGGAGAAATAACATTGGAATGCAAATTGGGATGCTGGAAAAGAAAAAGGACATTAGTTAAAAAACTGGTGAAATTCAAATAAGGGATGTAGTTTTGTTAATAGTACATTTGTATAAATGTTAACCTGCATGTTTTGATGCTTATACTATAGTTATATAAGGGATTGATATTAAGGAAGCCAAATGAGGCACATATCAGCATTCTGTAACTGGTTTAAGACTAAAAGTTGAAAAAATGCTATTTATTTTTCCTTCTAGGTCACATTTTTTGACTTATCAACGTTTATCACTTGGTATCATCCCTCTTCAGACGATTCTTCCTAAGTTTTCATTTGTACCACTTTATGTTAATTATAAAATAATTAAATGCATATAAAAAGCTAAAAACACAAAATGTGTAATGTAAAATGGGACACTCCTCTCTAATTTACCCAATCCCCTATCCAGAAGTAGGGCTGTCTTTTGAAATATTTCTTTATTCTGCATATGGACCATTCATTCTAGAGCATACCAAATACATTTTCACAGTCTTACATTGTCAACTCAAGAAGGTGTCATTAGATTGCTTTTGTAGTATGCACAATTTATGAATGATTGAAGTAGAAGTAAAATCTTAACATGCATAAAATATCTAGAACTGTTTCTCTTAAACATATGATTATTAAGATTTAAGTCATTCCCCCTGCCCCATTTCCTCTTGGATATTTCTCCTAAAGTAGGAAGGATGAATATAGAGTTCCATTTCTGCAATTTATTTGCATGTCACCTTGGATAAATTGTTCAACTGCTGTGGTTTTCAGTCTGTTATCTGCCAAGAGATTAGACAAATCCTAATCTGTGTTTTAACACTAAAATAATGTAATTCTAAAATGAATGTTTAACAGTATAATTTCAAATAATGGAAATGATGGGTAGAGAAGATACTTTTCAGAAGACTCATTTATCAATCTCTGAGATAATGTTTCTGGCCAATCCTATGCTTATTCTTTACATTTTAATTTCTCGTTGTAGTTTCCCAGCATAGCAGAGTAGTTGAGATAATAAACTCTGGAGTCAGACTGTCTGTGTCAAGTAAGGCTCTGAGATTTCCTACCTGTGTGAACTGGAGCAAGTTACTTAACCTCCCTGCTCCCCAGCTTCCTCACATGAAGATACTAATCAAACTTACCCTCCAGCAGCTTTATGAGGATCAAATGAATCAACATAGGTAAATAGAACCTGCCACTATATATTCATTCTTAAATAAAACCAATGAATTAACTCTGGATTTGGTGTTGCTTCTGTGGTTCTTCTTATAATGTAAGAATGTCATGTGATTTTTGCTTTCAGAAAACGAAAATTGACAGAGAAAACACAGAGTACCTTGAATCAGAGTCTGTTTAAGTATGTTACCTTGTCGAAATTAGTCAAGTTTCTAGAAAATTGTAGAAATTCTAGAAGAGTTATTGCATGTCCATCCCAAAAACAAACTTTATCCCAAGATGAAGCAGCAACATATATCATGGAAGTTTTACATATAGATATACGAAAATATATAGATATATTTTTTGATGCACTGATACACTGATATTTCTGGTCACGGACACATCGGTGACCATATGAGAACTGGCAGGTCTTTTCTCCTCTTCATTTTCCATTGCCATTGTTATTGGCATTGTTATAATTAATTTTCATCTGATTACCAGAGTGTGTCCAGGCCGACATATCCAGGAGAACTGGGTTGAGCACAAGAGCTGCTTCCGGAGCGAGAAAAACAAACAGCAAACAAAAATACTTTTCAATTCAGCAGTTCCCCAAAGTGTATGATTCATATATGAGTCATTCTCATGAAGTGGATAAAATTCTCATTTACAAAGTCAGAAATGAAAATAAAGTTGTTTTTAATTTGGAAGACAGAAGAGTGGAATGAAATATCTAGCTCAAGAGAATCCTTCTGAAAATGGATTTCTAGCAGAAAAGAGTTTTATCCCTGTAAGCATACAGATGCAAATTTTGCCTTCTATAAGCTAATCAAGACTTTTTCTTTTTGGCATGAAAACAAAGGAAAACCAGTCTAATCCTGAGTAAACCTGGCTTTTTCCTTAGTTATTGGGTCTCACAGGAAAAGCAGATTGCAATGTTTAACTCTCTAATATATGCAATAAAAGATTTCAGAGATACTGTCAAGCTGACTACTTAGCCATTCAACTCCTTTCATATTATACACATTGCTATGCACTGTCACTTGAGATTACTTTGTGCAAAAAAAGCTTTGTTAGGACAGAGTAATTTGATTAATGTCAAAGCCAAATGTATATAGAGAGATATCAATATAAGGGATGGGGCCAACCTGATTTCTATTTGACTCCCACACAAATCACATTTCCAACACATTTCAATGAATCACCATTAGATGCCAGGCTAGCAGACATGACACATTCTGGACATGGTTAGGAAGACAGATTTGGAATGTTTCAAACGTAAATGCCCCATGAAGGACATTATTTGCTAAACCATCAGAGATTACAATACTGTATTATCCTGCAATATATTTTGACCGAAAGATAAGTGGCACTATACCTATTGTCTCCTTATAATCATTCTAACTTCTTCAGATTCTTTGCAGAGAGAAACCATCCTTCCTAATGTCTTTCTCATATTTTTAGTAGAGATGTTAGGTGACTCTGTAAAGAGATGGGCTTCTGCTACTTTGGAATATTTATGATTGGTTTGGGGAGCAAACATAGGAGACCACCCGTCCTCAAATGTACCACTTGGGGAAGAGCTTTTCAAGCTCCTCTATCCTCCCTGTGCAGCCTGCCTTGCACATAAAGGATATGCAAGGCTCTATTATTGTTGAGGTTGGCTGAGTATTGGCCTAGGTCTCTATCTTTGGTTTCCATCTGCTTGAATAGATGGTGCCCCTAATTTGGGGGACTGTTCTTCTGGAAGAGCTGTGGGCAGATGTGACAGGGTCAATATGATGCTGAGATAGAACTTAGAGTCCTCAACAAGTTTATTTATAGCTACTGATTCTCCATTATGTATGACTTGAGGTTTTGAAAATATAAATATATTTTATATTGAATTCATTTTACATATGCCTCTTTGTAGATGTGATGGTTTCTCAAGAATAGAATATGTTTAACTTTGTGATCTATTCTCATCACTCTTCTTTACTGATTCTAGATATTTTTTTTGTCTGTTTATTGTCCTAACTGAGGATTTCATCAGCTATCAGAGTATGGAAATTGTATATGGTAACCTAACTCTAAAACGTGAATTGCAGCATTATAATATGGACTGGTCTGTTTAGAAGAACTTTGGGTATTTCTATGCGAAATCCCTTAATTTATAAATGAGGCAACTGAGACACATAGCGATCCATTCCTCAGTCACAAAGCTACTGAAGGAGTTACCACTTGCACCTGCTAATTAAATTCAAGTAGTACAAGATTAGTGAAAATTGTTATAGGCAGGTTTAATAAATGTGCAATTATTCCTTCCCAGCTCATATACCTTACTTCTCCCCAAATATCAGTCTTTGAACATCCAGGAGAGTCTGAGCTCTTTTGGGACTCCCATTGGGCTATCTATACTACTCAATATAAGTGAATAAAAGGGAAATTATGAATATTTCCTGATCAGTGTGTGAAGAGAGTATACATGTTAAAAGCATGGATTCTAGAACTAGAATACCTGGTTCAAATCTCAACTCCACCAAGTCATATAATTTCTCTCTTCCTCAGTTATAACATCTGTAAAGCTGAAGATAATAACAGCACCTAATCTCATAGAGTTATTTCGAGGATAAAATAAGTTAATACAGATAGTTAATATAAATGTAAAACATGCAAAATAGTTCCTGCCATGTAATTAATGCTGCTTAGGTGTTAGCTGTCATTATTACACTCCACTTGCTTAGGGATATAGGAGTAGAAATAGTAGAACCCTTTGTCAAGTTAGGTGCCTTGATAGAAACAAAATTGATTTTTGGACTTCTGTCCCAACATGCTTTTCTTTCAACATTCTATTTTTCTAATTGCCCTCTTTACCTAGAGTAGCAACCTCCCCCACTTTTGTCTCTTTACTTAGCTAACTCTCCTTCCTTCTTTTTTTCCCTTTATTAGAGAAGTTGTGGGTTTACAGAGCAATCGTGAATAAAATACAGGATTTCCATACACTGCCCTACCAACAGCTTGCATTGGTGTGGAACATTTGTTACAATTGATTATAGCACATTTGTATAATTGTACTATTAATGAAAGTACATGGATTAACTTAGGATTCACTGTGTAGTTTTAAATTTTTTTAAAATTCTGTTACCATATATATAACAAATCCCCTTTTATTAATATTCAGATATATTTTTCAGTGCTGTTAATTGCATTCATAATGTATGCTACCATCACCACTATCCAGTGCCAAAATATTGCTATCATTCCAAAGAGGAACCCTGCACAATTTAAGCCTTAAATTCCCATTCCCTGTCCCTAGCGTGTCCCCTGATAACCTATATTCTAGATTCTGACTCTGAGTTTGCTTATTCTAATTGTTTCAATCAGTGAGATCATACAGTATTTGTCATTTCGTATCTGGCTTATATCATTCAACATGATGTCTTCCAGGTTCATCCATGTTGCAGCTTCTATCAGGAGTCCATTCCTTTTTATGGCTGAATAATATTCCATTGTATGTATATACCACATTTTATTTATCCCTTTATCAGTTAATAGATACTTTGGTTGCTTCTATCTTTTGTCAATTGTGAATAATGCTGCTGTGAACATCAGTGTTCAGATGTTTGCATTTGATAGTATGAGCAATATATGAAAGGGTATATTTTTCTTCATGTTTATACTATTTGGTGTTCTATGAACTTCTTAGATGGGTACAGTCACATCTTTTACTAAGTTTGAGTGGTTCTCTGCCATTATTTCTTTGATCATTCCTTCTGCCCATTTCCCTCTTTCTTCTTCTCTGGTGATCCCATAATGCACATATTGGTGCAACTGATGTTGTCCCATAGATATTTTAGGCTATTTTCACTTTTAATTTTTCTTTTTCCTTTTGCTTCTCAGTCTGACTCTTTTCAAGTGTCTTGTCTTCAAGTTCACGATTTTTTTCTTCTACTCTCTCCAATCCATTCTTGAAACCCTCTTGGGCATTGTTCATTTCAGTTACTGTGGTCTTCAACTCCAGTAGTTCTGTTTGGCTCCTTTTTAAAGTTTCCGTCTCTTTACTTAGAGTCTCATATTGCTCTCTCATTGTTTTCCTGCTATCCTTTAGTTCTTGCCTTTACTTTCCTTCATCTTCTTGAGCATTTTTAAAATCATTGTTTAAGGATTTCATTTAGTATGTCCACATTCTTGTCTTCTTCATTGGTGTTTTCTGTAATTTTATCCTCTTCCTTGGGATGGACCATCATTTCATGTTTCTTTGTCTTGTACACTTTTGTTGCACACTGTATATTTTAAGATTTTAAAATATTGACTCTAGGATTAATTCCCTTAATTGTCTTTTACTTGATTTTGTAACCAGCTGGTGATAAGACAGAGATTTCCTTGAGCTTCAATTCTCTTATCTGGTAGGTCTGCCCAAAGTGAATGCAGTGTAGGGGTTTTCCCTCTGTTTCTGGGCCCCTGTCTTGTCCAGGGCTTTTGCTTGTTTTTGTTTTAGAGTCCCCTGTTTATAGAAGTTTGGTTGCTCCTTCTGTTTCCCAGGGGACAAATCTCCCTCTCCCAGTTATCTGAAGATGGCAGGCCTTTGTTCTAGACTGTCTGCCTCTATAGTTTTGTACACTCCTTTCATTTCCTCTATGCTGCATTTGCCTGGAGGTCAAATTCTGGGAGATAGGTCAACCTGGAGAGCACTTTACCAAGTCAGTCTTTCCCAGCCAAAACAGGGACCGGGATCTACAAAGGTGGTACAAACTGGCACAAAGTGCCCAAAGCTAAGCTTTCCTGGCCTGCCCAATAAATGCAGCCCTTCAGCTAACTGTCCTTTGCATCCCTGAAGAAGTACTCCATCTCTAATCTCTATAACCTTTGCCCCTATCAGGGGTGGGTTAAAACCACGACTGCCTCTGCCTTTGTCTAGGGTAGGGTTGAAACAATGGTTGCTACCACCTTTGTCTGGGGCAGGTTGAAACAATAGCTGCCTTCAGAACCAGGCCCCCAGTGATCCAAATCAAAACCCATGATCATTGATCGGCTGTGTCCACCCCTGTCCCTGGGGAAGAAGATGAATTTTACATCCCTTTCTTTCACCAGCAAGTTAATCAGGGACTGGACTCCACAGCAGCCTGCCATGACAGTCGGGGATGGGTGCCAGTAGCCACCACACACAGAGTGCAATTTACTGTTCTCTAATATAATTTATCAGCCTATTCCTCCTGCTGTTCCTTAGATGCTGTACAGTGTTCTTCTGGCCTCCTGAGTTTCAAAATAATTGTTCATAATGTTCCTGCCTTTTTAATAATTGAATCCAGGAGCTTTCTACTGTGCTACCTTCCCCAGAAGTCCTCTTCTTCCTCATTCTTCAAAACATAGTTCAAGTGCAACCCCTCCAGGAGCTTATATCTGACTTGTGTACCTCTCTTCATTTCCTAAGCTCCCCTTTTTCATATTTTTGGAACACTTAATGTACTTAATCATATTGAAATAATCTGTTTACTTGTGTACAGTCTGCTACAAAACTGCTAGTGCCTACATTCAGTGCCATAGTTATTTTTATTTTCCCAAAGTCTACCACAGTACCCAGTGCATATTAGCTGTTCAAAGAGATATTTTTGAAATAAACTGAGTAGACCAAACAAGAGGTTTTAAATTTATCTTATGATCTATAATGGTGGAGGTAATGAAAATGAAGAATATGTTGGGATACAGAAGGAAGGAGGCCCCAAGAAATTCAGTGAATGATTGAATTTGGTACAGAAGATATGACTCAGCTCTTCCCTTTATGTATGCAATGGATATATAGAACTTGTATAGGTCATAGGTTAATAGATTTTAAGTGGCATTATATAAATAATCAATCAATACACATGTAAAAATATAAACACAGAATCACCAAAGGATGTGTCCATTTGAGAGAAGGTAAAGGGGGACAGACCAATATTTAGAAATATCTGGAGGGGCTTGTAACAAAGATTAAATAATATATTCCTGGTGATGTAAAAACCTGATTATAGGAAATGGACAGGTTTCATGACTGGTGTTCCTCTATTAATCCATTCTACTCACCTGTATTTATTGTGCACTGTGTGCCAGTCCCCATGTTCTGTGCTATGTTCCTCATGTCATCATTGGGGAAAGGTGCTTAGTACAAACTACACTCAGAGGAGTAGAGGCGAGAAACATGTGGGGAAAAAACCTTTTATACCCTGGCAGGATAGACTGATCCTAAGCCTTTTCTTCCTCTTATCTTCCTGGCTGTCCATTTCAGATATTCTTTTTATAAATGCATGCCATCACTTTTACCTTCTTCTCACTTCCATCAGTTTATGCCTTTCTTAATCCAACGACACTGTAATATCTTGAAGGTGAAGTCATTTATTTGACTTCCCTTAGCTCACCTAAAGCATTGAGAATGGATTTTGACATGCAGTACATATTTACTTACAAATTGAGTAGACTTTAAAGAGACTTCTAAGCTGAGAAATGGAGAGAAGAGAGAGAGAAGAGAAGTTTGTAAAATCCAGAAGAAGAGGGCTGAACATGAAACTTCACAGACACAGGACATTATTCATGTACTCTGGAGTCCACTGGAGCTGCATCTTTATCCCCAGATTGCCTGCCTTCACTTGTGAGTAACAACCATCTCCTTCTCATGGCTTCTATCAAGGACTGCTCTTCTAGGGCACCAAGACGGTGTCCTTTGGTGTCCTCTTAAAAGTACTGTCTGGGCCCCAAGTCTCTAGTTCATGTCCATCCATCTTTATGTCATGTGAACAACCCCAGACTTTGCTAATTCTCTGGCCAACTGCCTAAGCACAGGGCCAAGAAAGAAGACTCCTGAGCATCTGGGTAAGGGTGGGTGAAAGATGAGTGGGGAATCTCTGCAGCAATACTGGGTTTAGGAACTGGGTTTAGGAACTGGTCCTCTGATCTGGGGCAATACTTCCACATTTCCCCATTACGCAAGCATCCAATGACCATAGAGGAAGCAAGTTATAACATAGAAATAATATAATATGCCTAGGTGGAACTATTTGGACTCTATAAGTATTACCTTATCTCTCTGGGCTACTCTCTTGGGAGGAATAAAATATAGTATAACAAGAAATATCAGGGTGAGTGTGAAGATTAAATGAAATATAATGTCTAAGGTGCCTGCATAGTATTTGGCACTTAGTAGGTGCTCAATAGTACTTGCACTACCCTCCTAACCACCAGTCTTAAGGGGGCATCATCATGCTGGCAGTTCCAAGGTAAATAACTCAGAACCACCTGGCATACTAGCCTGCTCCTGCCCATGTGAGTTTACATGCATAACCAGCCACACAGGCAGCTGGGGGCCTCAGACATGCTAGCTGGCATGCTAGTTTGCTCCTGCCCATGTGAGTTTACATGCATAACCAGCCACAGAAGCTGAGGTGGGGGCAAGGGAGAGCTGTATCCAAGGAGCACACTGCAGAGGCATCAGAGATGGAGGGGCAAAAGAAACTCCTACAAGATTGGGTGAAAGTATAATACATAATTGATCTATATAATGTAGTTCCATTCTCATTTTTCTTAAGACTGTTAGGTGCAAATTTGATCACCTACTCTTTCTCTTCAGCTTCATAACTAGGATAAAGTAGTGGCTGTTTGCTATATCTTGCCAATGGCAGTTTTTATGTTTTCCTCCCTTCTGTGAAGCTTTCCTTTGTTGCAATTTCATTTCTTCCTCAATCAGGAATATTAGACTTAAAACATAGTTTGAAGCCTGAGTTTGGGATGCTGGGCAAGCGCTGGATCAGCAGGTAAGGCTAGGAAGCATGTATCCGTGACTTCGGGAACACCTCTGCTTCTGGTAGACCCGGGGTCCATCTGCCCTCTCCTCATTCCTCTCAGAGATTGTTCTCTCAGTCTCTTACACACTGCCATGTGCATACAGCAAAAAGCTGATAAGTCCTTCTAGGTTGGGAGGGCAATTGCAACTTGTATTAGTCAAAAGAAAGGAGTTTAGGCAAAAACCCGAAGTATGGAAATTAACTCCTGAGGTGGACTGCTACCGCAGTGGGGTCTTCCCAGCTCCCTGTGGACCCATTCACTATCGTCTGTCATGGGGAATGGGACTGAACACATTTTATGACAGAAAGCCCTAGGAATATGAATATTCTTAGTCGTCCTGTTTACATTTCTAGCATCTTCTTTAACCAGTATAGCTAAAGATTCCCTTTGTTGCTGTTGCTAACATTTTGGTTTGTTTAAAAACTGTAATATAATTAAGGACATCACATCAAGGCAAGGGCCACCTCACTCAACCCCTCACATTATAAATGAGATAACAGGGACCAGAAGGAATTCATCCAACATCAGACACTAGTTGGGGCTGATCAAAGTCTGATATTATCCTTACTTTATAGCAATACCTTTATTTTTTTTCCTTTGGGTCCTTGTCTTATTTGCCTAACATGGAAGCTTCCTGTAGTTGAGGGCCATGTCCTCTCCTTTTTGTTCCAAAGCCTTGTCACAGAACTTGCTTTGTGTTATAACAGCAGATGATTCAAGGATTCATTTCTCTCCACCAACCATTTGACAAGGATAAGCCCTCATTTTCACAAATACACAAATGCAACTTAGCAGCTGCCACCTCTTGTCTAGAGTCCTCCACAAGAGCTTTGCTTGGCCACTCTGAGGTTGCTGACATGGCTGGGGAACTTCTCAGCTTGTAGCGCCACACAGTGGGCTTTGAGAACATGGAACAGAGGAGGGACTCCATGGCAGCCAAGCTGGAGACACATTGATCAGCTGGGTTCCAACTCATACCCCGCAGTGGTTACAAGGCATGGAGCTGCTGCCAAGTCCCTGGTAAGCTTTTTCTTCTTCACGCAGGGCTCCCAAGCCTCTTGAGTCTGCAGAAGCTTCCTAGCCTGAACTCACCATCCCTTTGTCTTTCACTCATTTATCAACCAACTATACACTATAAGGCATATCTTTTGCTGTCAGTTCTTTGCTCTTTATTTTTGTATTTAAATTTTACATGCGGATGCCTAGGCTCCCTGACAATAGTGTGAGTTTACTGATGATAGATTATTTTTTTGTCTTCCTCATCTTCCTTCACATGATACCTTGTACATTATTGTCAGTAAATACCCATTAATTCATTATCATTGAAGCTGTTGAACATGTGGTACCTTCTTTAAAATGTCTAGTACTACATATTGTTTTCTTTGCCCAGAAAGAGGGAAACATTGTTTCTCTCTTAAATACACAATTACTTTCTCCCTGCTCTGTCATGAAAGGTGAGCAAATTAATACCTAATATTTATTAAGCCCTTACAATATGCCAGATACCATAATAAGAATTGTATATGCATTACCAACATCAACTTCAAAATAAACAAATTATTAACACCAGAATTTTCAGGTTGTTTGTGAGGACTGAATGAGATAATAATCTATGAATGGTAGAATAGGACCTGGATATAAATCACGATAGTTATCATGATAAGATGATGATGATAGAGTTAGCTTATCATAATGGTTGGATTTCATTTTGGAATGCTCAAAGACCTATGGGATGACACACTTAAAGGGTAAGTTTCAATGAGGGAAGATCCATGTTAAGGCAAAGTCTGCGATGCCAGGAATAGGGCACAGATTTTTGCCAAAATAGGAAGAATGAAACTGAGGGGCCCAAAAAGGTATTTCAAATTGCTGGTAAGTGCTAGTCACTTTCTATTTCTGCCTAGAGCCACTCCTGTTCTTTATTTAAAACTGTGAACAATATGCCTTCAGTCTTGCATATTTACCTTGATCCAATCATTGTTTTCTTTCAATCTAGTTCCATTTATCCTAAGGGTTGCTGATTCAACAATAGGTGTGAATTCTGGAGCTTAAATGGTATATATATATTTAACTTGTTTTGAAAGAAAAGCTTTGTAATTCTTATAAGAAATGAATCACTAATTCTGCCATGACATTATATATGAAATCTACCCAGGAGCTCCCAAATACTCTCCAATTCAGGAGTCTAAAGTTCAGCAAACCAAGCTGATGCAGTATTATATTTGCCCTTTAAAAAAGGTCAGAATATTGTTCAATTGATGCCGATATCCAAGAACTAAATGAAAGGGGGCCTGAGAAGATTGGATGTGGTTAAGAGTTTTATGGAATTCATGAGGCACCTTAGTCACTGTAAAATAAAACTCCCTAGCAAACCTCCTGAGAGAAAATCCTGGAAGTATTCTGACATCAGATATGGGGAACCAGCAGTACTGTTTTCCTTGAGTTTTTCAAAATTCATTCATCTCCCTCCCACCCTTTTATTTATTTGTTTGTTTTTTTGTTTATTAATGGGGAGCCAGGAGAGAAAAGTAACAGATTTAAAGTCATGTTGAAGCTTATGGCAGAGTCAGGGTTAATCCTCCAGTACCAGGAGATGTGGTTTGACATTAAGATAATTGTGTAAACAGTTACATTTTTTAACTTGGTACTTTTGGCAAAGCTAAAATATGCTTCACCACATCAGTAAGGGGTCTCCCATGTACCTATCTGAAACTGCAGTGTCTCAGTTTTTTTTCAGCTATAATTTATTTCTGGACCTTACTTTTCTTTTTATAAAAGAACAATTTATAATTAATGCATACAGATAATTTTAAAAAGTTAAATCATAATACAAGACTCATAAAGAGAAATAGTAGGACTGCTTCCTTTCTTGTTCCCACTGTCTTGGCAAAAAATTCCAACCCTTTTAGCTGTATTTTCTTTAACTTACATATTTCCAAATAATGTGCTTATACTACTATGTCTTGATGGCGACTTTTGCTGTGATGATTGGCTTTCTATCACTGGAGGTGAGGATTCTGTGCTCTCACCTGCTTCATGTTTGCATTTCCCCTTTCTTCCACCTCCCAATATGGTTACGGCAGGGTCTAATTTCAAATTTATCCTCATTATGCCCACTTCCCTGCAAGAATTTTTAATAACTGAGCCATGTATGCCCTGTGAGCAAATTCCTTCCTTCCTTCCTTCCTTCTTTCCTTCCTTCCTTCCTCCCTTCCTCCCTCCCTTCCTCCCTCCCTCCCTCCCTTCCTCCCTTCCTTCTTTCCTTCCAATTTCCAATGATCTTTTATGAAAAAGGTTTCATGTGATCCTCTCAATAACTTGTACTGTGTAGAAAGATGTGGCTTTCATTACTGTTCTCATTTGTCAGATGAGACAATTGTAGTTCAAAAGGTTTGAGTGATTTTTTTTCCTAGCTCACATAGAAAGGAAGTTGAAGTCAATGGGGAATCCTTCTGAAGCTTACCTGTCTGATTGTGACCTCCCACTCCTTTAAAGCAAGGTGTGGGTCACTATGCATTTTTTATCTGAATCAAAGGTAGAGAAAAAGCAAATAAGGCTTGTGTTAAAAATGTAATTTGCGAAGCAGAAATACTCCTGTTATATTCAGGAAATTTCTGTTAGACTCGACTAGACACCATACCCTCTAAATCCCCCTTCCTCTCTCTCAAAGCATTGATAAGTGAGCTTCCATGTCAGATTCAGAGAAGAAGCTGCTTCTGTCCCCTGACACTTGCATAAGAAGGCTACCAAGAGAACCCATCAAACACCCATCAAAAAAGCAGCCCAGACTGAGGCTTCCCCCACTGAAGGAGGTACAGATATGAGATCCATGTGCTTTTGTGGACAAATCAGGGCCAACAAGTAAAGCCTGGTAACAACCATACCAAAAAAGGAATTTCAAATAAAATAGAACCAACTTCTCTCTGACTATATAGAAACATTAATTGTATGGCAGCATAATGGACTATCTGATCACTATACCTTAAGAAATTTACAACAGAACAGGAGAAAGGAATATTTGTTGAGCTAG
>JAQZBX010036755.1:0-24073 GCA_029593785.1 Cabassous unicinctus
ATGAATTTGCCCAAAACCATTCAGATGGTGCCATCTCAGAGGTCAGGGATGGTCCAAACAAAAGCACAGTATTGATAAATCTATATGGCTGTCCAGCATTACATAGAGACACTACAGCACAGGATGGAAAAGCAGAAAAACACGAGGAAATGGCATGAATACACAAATATTAAGTGTTCCTTAGTGGACCAGACAAGTGGAGATCAGAGTCTTCTACTGCTTTGTACCTCAATATCATCCTGTGCAGAAATGAGAGAAGGTACTGCTAGAGGCTATTAAAATGTAGGGCTGATGCATCAGCAGAAAAGTTTCAGATGAGAAAACCCTCCAAAACTTCAGCACAGAAATAGATGCAGACTTTGACCCCGTCCCTAATAATCAAGAAAAGATGCAAGAAAGTTTATGTGAAGAATGAGACAATGTAGACAATGTTATATTTTATAAATTTTATAGAATTTTGCTTTAAATTGAGGGAGCAGTTTATTTTTCCTTCATATTTTGCAGATGATGGGGACTCAAATTCTAGTTATTTGTTTTTGTTATTTTTTCCTTTTTTTAATCTTAACAAATTAAAGATTTGTGTTTTTTTTTTCAGTCTTTGTAGGGGGTGATAGGGTACTTGCAAGAAGAGAAATGATTTGGGAAAATTAAGTAACAACATCTATAGAAGTGGGAACAATTTTGTTTACCATCACTTATCCAGCAGTGGATAAGTCATTTTGTTGGCTTCTTTTTTGTTTTTCAAACTAAATGATAATTAAGCCAGTGCCCCCAAACTGTTAGAAGTTGACATTGTAAAAAGTCATGGAAACTTATGATTTAGGATAGGAAGTTTTTGCTTTTCTTAAAGCAGGTAACAAATTACCATTTAGCCTTTTCTCTGAGCAAGTTGTGGTGGGAAAACATTTGTCATATATTCTTTGCAATGCAGGAATTGTCTTTTATTTAGAAAAAAGGCATCTATGGATGACCAATACTTTGGTTATCAGTTGTTGCTAACAAACTGCCCCAAAACTTAGTGGCTGAAAACAACATCTCTGTTTTTTTTTTTTTTTTGCTCACTATACTGCAGTCTGGGGTGGGCTTGCCTGAACTCTTAGTTTTTCTGCTAGTCTTGCTGGTGGTCATTCATGGAGTCAGCAGGTTGATGGAGACACTGGGATGGCAAGGTTTGTCTGTCTCTGCATGTGGTTCTTAATATCTCTCTTTCTCCATGGTGCCTTTCCAAATGGTCTGTCCAGCAAGTTAGTTGGTCGTGTTACATGGCTGCTCGAGCTCTCAAGACCCCAAAAACAGAAGTGGCCAGGCCTTTTTAGGACTTAGGCCCAGAACTGTCGCAAAATCACTTTTACTGCATTCTACTGAAGAAAACAAGTCACAAGCCCAGCTCAGGTATAAGAAGGGCATTCCACACCACCAGGGCATGGGTATCGGGAGGCACGGTTCATTGGGGTCCACCAGTGGAACAGACAGCCACAACTGGTGCCATGGTAAAACAACTGTTGTTAGCAAAAGTAGAAGCTGCTACTATGGGGTTGGGAAGCTCAAGCTATTTAAGCTGATGTAAGCCAGAAGTCAGACTGAGAAATAGAGGGCTTTTAAGGCACTTCCTGAACCAGTTCTTCCAGCTCTGACCATATTTTCTGCACCTCACTTGGGAAAACTGGTCTCATAAGGATGAACGTGTCAGGGGACAGAATATTTAACATTTGTTGTCTCTATTTGTATGAGTCTCAGCAACAGGGCAGAAGCCCAGCCTGTACCTTGCCTCACTGATGAAGTCCAATCAAACACCCTCAAGTTATCTAATCAAAGGCCTCTTTACTGAATTTAGTGCCATCAAAGGCCCCTTTTCCATAGAAATCAATTTTTTCAAAAATATTTTCTCTTTTTGGGATTTACCTAATTCAAACTGTCATGGTGTATTTTAGGACTTTTCATTTTGTCTACGTAATTTAGTTTGATGGCATACAGTTTTTCATAAAATTCTCTTATGATTTCTTTTATTTCTGTGTGGTCAGTAGTAATGGCCCCCTTTTCATTTCTGATTTTCAGAAATTTGCATCCTCTCTCTTTTTTTCTTTATCAGTTTAGCTAAGGGTTTTTCCAATTTGTTGATCTTCTCAAAGAACCAACTTTTGGTATTATTCATCCTCTCTATTGTCTTTTTTTGAGGGGGTCCCAAGTTCATTTATGTATGCTCTAATCTTTTTTATTTCTTTCCTTCTGATTGATTTGGGATTAGTTTGCTATTCCTTTTCTAGTTTTTCCAGGTGTGTAGTATGTCTTTGTTGTTAGCTTTTTCTTTTTTTTTTAACATAGGTTGTTTAGAGCTCTAAATTTTCCTCACAGTACTGCCATTACTACAGCCCAAGAGTTTTGAAATGTTGTGTTCTCATTTTCATTCATCTTTATGTACTTTCTGATTTCTCTTGAAATTTTTCTTTGGTCCACTAATTGTTTAAGAATGTGTTGCTTATTCTCCATACCTTTGTGCTTATCCAAAACTCTGCCTATTATTGATTTCCAGCTTGATTCCATTATGATTAGAGAATGTACTTCGTATAATTTAAATAATTTTAAATTTATTGATACCAGTTTTGTGACCCAACATATGTTCTTTTCTGGAGAATGATTCATGAGAACTTGAGAAGAATTTGTATCCTGTTCTTTTGTGGTGCAGTGGTCTGTATAAGTCTGTTAGTTCTAGTTTATTCATCAGATTGTTCAAGTTCTCTATTTCCTTATTGATCTTTTGTCAAGATATTTTATCTATTGATGTGAGCAGTGTATTGAATTCTCCAACTATTGTTATAGAGATATTTATTTCTACCTTCAGTTTTGCCAGCATTTCCCTCATATATTTGGGGGTACCCTTGTTAGGTTCACATATATTTATGATTGTTATTTATTCTTGGTGGATTGTCCCTATTAATAATATATAATGTCTTTCTTTGTGTCTTATTTAAAGTCTGTTTTGTCTTATATTAGTATAGCTACCCTAGCTTTTTATTGGTTAAAGTATGAGTGAAATATCTTTTTCTAGCATTTCACTTTCAATCTATTTGTATCCTTGTGTCTAGGTGAGTCTCTTGTAGACAGTGTATTAATAGCTCATAATTTTCTATCTTTTCCACCAGTCTGTGTCTTTTGATTGGGGAGTTTAATCCATTAATATTTAATGTTATAAATGTAAAGGCAGTACTTCACCCATCTTTTCTTTTGGGTTTTAGTAGTCATATCTTATTTGCACCTCTATTTTCACACTTTTAATTACTTTTATGGATAAACTTAATTTCTAGACTCCCTTCTAAGCCTCTCTCCTGTTTTTCCTTTTCACACTGCAGCAGTACCATTAGTTTGTCTTGTAAGGCCAGTCTCTTGGTGATGAATTCTTTCAGTTTCTTTTTATCTATGAATATTCTAAACTCATCCTCATTTTTGAAGGATAATTTTGTCAGATAAAAAATTCTTGGCTTGCAGTTTTTCTTTCTGTATCTTAGATATATTATCCCAATGTCTTCTTGCCTCCATTGTTTCTGATGAGAAATCAGCACTTAACTTTATTGGAAATCCTTTGTATATGATTAATTGTTTTTCTCTTTCTGCTTTCAGAATTCACTTTTTATCTCCAGCAGTTGACATCTGTTTAAAATTTGTCTTGAATCAGGTCTATTTTGATTTATTCTGATTAGAGTATGTTGGGCTTCTTGGACATGGATATCTATGTCCTTAACAGAGTTGGAGAATTTTCTGCTTTTATTTGTTAAAACACTTCTTCTGCCTATTTCCCTTCTCTTCTCCTTCTGTGACACCCATGACACATATGTTTATGCACCTCATATTCTCATTCAGTTCCCAGTGAACTTGTACAATTTTTCCATGTTTTTCTCTATCTGTTCTGTTTTGTATGTTAGATTTCAGATGTCCAGTCTTCTAGCTCATTGATCCTTTCTTCTGCCTCTACAAGTCTCCTGTTGCGTCTTCCCAGTGTATTTCAATTTCAGTAATGTGGCTATCATTCCCATAAGATCTGTTAATTTTCTTTGCATACTTTCAAATTCTTCTTTGTACTCACTCAATGTCTTCTTAATTTTCTTAATATTTTAGGCATATCATTGAATTTATGAAGGAAATTTATTTGGACATCTATGATTAGTTCTTTCAAATCCTGTATGTCTTCTAGAAGTTTCATTTTTTCCTCTGACTAGGCCATGTCTTTTTCTTTCTTAATATGACTTGTAATTTTTTGCTAGTTTCTCAGAATCTGATTTTCTTGATTTCATTATTCTGGTCTCACTTTCTCTCTTTAGCCTTGGGCTTTCTTGTTGATAGGATTTTTGCTTAAGGTTCTCTTTGGCACTTTGTTCAACTTATTTTGGAATTTTATACTAGCTCATTTTTAACAAATCAGATATTTTCAGCTCCTTATTCATCTGATTCTTGCCCCATAGGTGGCATGCTTTATCCACTGTTCCCTGCCACCTTAAAATAATGCTGGTCTTAAATTCTTTGCTAGCTTAGTCCTTATTGGTGTCATGGTTGAGAATGAGGCTGCTAGCTGCATCAGGATTAAACTATGGCAGACATCCCAGCCCCTGTGAGCTGAGATCTTTAATCAGCTGCCATAATCTGTGCTCGGCCTTTTTGCCCCTTATCTTGGGGAAAGAGATGCACTTTGACAAGCTGTTGCCCACCTCTTGGAGAGGGCACTGTGTTTCTAAATTATATGCAGTTTCTGAGGTTTCTCAATCCTGCCTGAGGTAGGATTGAGACAGAGACTACTGATTTCTTTCTGAGTCATCAGGTTGAAACTGCTCAAATTTTCCCAAGAAACTGATGAACCTCTGCCCATCTCACTCTCCAAGGGTGGAGTGGTAACTTAAGCCGTGCTGGCTATAACTTTTTATTTTTTCTTGGAGAGACAGATGAACCTCCCAGTCCTCTCCTGCCAGATGCAGGAATGGAGCCAATGGTGAAGGCAGTAATCTAAGCCATGAAGACTGAAACTGCCTATATTTGCTGGAGATACTGGTGAAGTTCAGTCCACCTTTCTTTCCTACCAGGGGCAGGGATGGAGTTAAGGATATAAGCACTAAACTAAGCTCTACAGGCCAAAACTTTCTGTAGATTCCTGGAGAGACTGATGAATCTCCACCCACTTTCCTCCCCTACTAGAGGCAAGGATGGAGACAGGCTTGGGTGACACTTTAAGCTGTATTAACTGAGATTGTCTGCAGCTGCCTAGAGAAATTGATGATGCTATGCCCACTTTCCTCCCCTGCCAGGGTTGGGATTGGAGCCCAGGTTTTACCATAAACATGGCTATTTCCAATAGAAGGACAGGCCCAATCTGGCACCACAAAGGAGAAACATGTCTCTCAGTGAAAAGGTGATTTATTGTGAGTGCTCAAGCAAGGAACTGGGGGAATCTTCCCTAAACCAGGTCAAAGTGAGAATGGACACTAGGGTATTTTTTAAGGCAAAGTTGAACAGTAAGGAAGAAAAGAAAACAAGTGATGTGAGGCATCTTGTCAAGAGCGTACGTGCAATTCCTCAGTCCTTCATCGTCTCAAACACACCAAACTTGTCCTTAGTTTTTATCAGGTAATTAATCAAAATTTAGAAATTGTTGTGCAGGAGCAAGGTCTTCATGGCTCCTTTCTCAGCCCACGACTCAAGTGTATCAAGCTTTTTGTCTCTGGGAAAAGCTACAGATTTACTCAGTCATAAGTTATTCCTGAAATCATTCTTTCTGGTTTTGCTTTGAGATATTTTCTTATTCCTATAACAAAACTGAGCAAGTCTGGTTAATATCCTTCAGTGAACTAACTACAAAGAGTAAATTTCTAAAATTAGATTAATAGACAACCAGTTCAATTAATGAAATAGAATTTTCAGAGCTGCTAAAGTGAAGAAATTTTTAGTAAGCACATTTTCCAGCTATCAAGGTTAGGATGGTAAACTGACCTTGGTGGAAAAGAGCAGAAAGTCTTTATGTTTATCAATCAGTCCCATGTTCCCTCCTGCTGGAAGCAGAGTTAAAGTGGAGACTGTTCATTTATTTCTGACTTGGATATATTCAAACTTTAGCTGTACTTAGAATTGGAACTTTGCTAGCCTGATTTTCTAATCAGTAGCTGTAGCTGGTTCCTAGCCATATCCTCCTCCACTATTTTTGGGAACTAGAGCTTCCAATTCCAGGCATGGAGTAGTTTCTGAAGGGGCCTGCCCCACAAGTCAGGGCTATGCATTGGCCTCCACAATGTGGAGGGATCTACTCATGAATCATTACTACAGATAGTCAGTCTTTCCCTACTGTTCTTCCATGAATGGTGTATGCTATTCTTCTGGTCTTCACAGAAACACCCAAACAGGTGATTTAGATATATCATGGCTGATTATTCACTCCCCTGTAGGATGAAATGACACTTAGAGCTCCCTACTTTGCTGCCATCTTGTCCATTTCACCCATCTAATGTATTTTTAATTTCGTCCATTATGTCTTTCTTTCCCAAAAGATCTGTTACTTTTCTTTGCAAGATTTCAAATTCTTTTTTATGCTCATCCTTTGTATTCTTAATAGATTTTTTCTCTTTAGCTGTATTTTCCTTCAATTCCTTGCATTGATTGAGGTGATTTGTGTGAACATCATTGATTAGTTGTTTTAAATCCTGTTTCACATCAGTATTTTTAATTTGTTCCTTTGGCTGGCTTATTTTCCTTTTTCTTATTATGCCTTGCAATTTTTTTGCTGATGACTAGGCATCTGATTATGTTGGTGCATTTACTCTGATAGTCAATTCCTCTTTCTTGCCTAGGATTTTACAGTGAATACTTTTGTTCCATAGCTCTTCTTTGATATTTGACTCAACTCACTCTACATCTGTAAACTTTCCCTGTTTATGTTCTTAAAACAGGGCCAGGGACCCATTAGTGGGGTGCAGACCAGATCCAACGGTAATTGGAAATTTCCATCTTACCATGCTAAATAGCTCAGTTATTGAGACATAAACTACCCTTAAGAGGTTTAAAAATGCTTATAATAAACCAGTTTCCATTCCAACATATAAAGGCTTGAAAGTCATGACTATCATCTTTACAATAAGAAAACAAGCTGGAAAACTGAAAATCAAAAACTCTTCTTAGATCCTTCAGAGAATTGAGACTGCATGGCAAATTACTGCCTCCCAAACTGTAGAGATGGATAGATGGAGAAACCACAATGTACTTGAACAGAAATCACTAGCCAGAATCAGGTAGGAATACTTGAAGGATGATTGATAAATTTCTATAGACAAGCTATGCATTAGGTTGACAGATTAAAACTTCTAGTGACCCTGCTTTAGGGGATACCCACACTATTATGAGTCGTACATTCAAGAGTCTCTCCAAATTATCAAGGGAAATTTCAAAAAATTCTATCCACACTTCCAAGAAGGGTATGGATATGTAGATAATTTAAAGTAAGCCAGAGAAATCTGTTCTTAACTTAGGCCTGCACAAAAAGGAAATTACTTTACCAGAGTCAGCTTAAATGGCTTTTTACCAGATCATAGTCATCCTGGGATAAATAAACTCCCCAATTCTTGCACCTCTAAAAATGCTTGGGTGTTGGGGTGGGGGAATGAGAAATATTTTTAAAGGTCACAGCCAAAGAACACAGGCTTACTGAAAGTCTGAGACCTAATCATTGACTTGTAAATTGCTTCTCTCTCAGCCATATTTACCACCACATCAATAGGACTCCTGTATAATAACACATAATTACAGTTCAAATGAATTGCAAGGCTTGGACCCCTTTTATGAAGAAGTCTCTCAGAAACTCAAAGACAAAGGGTAGACCTAAAGAAGGACATCAGAGGAAATGTTAGCCTCTAACTCCTACAGCTACAGCAAATAAAAAACAGGCTACCTCCTAGTCAAGAAAACATAAAACCTCACATTAAATACCGACTTACCACAATTACTTTACACAATATATCATGTCCAGCTTTCATAAAACTCTACAAGGTATGCTAAAATGCAAAATTGCAGTGTCAAAAATACAACATCTCAGATAAAGTCAGATATGTTAATATTAATCAATATTGATATTATTAATATGCTGGAAATTTTAATGCACAAAGCAGGCAACATGGAAGACCAGATGGATAACATATGTAGATAAATGAAGACTCTAAAAAAGAAACCAGAAGAAATACTATAAATCACATATATTGTAACAAAAATTAAGAATGCCATTGATAGGCTCTTCAGTAGACTGAACATGGAAGAGGACAGAATCAGTGAGATTAAATAAATGTCAATAGAAACTTCCAAAACGGAAGAGCAAGAATAAAAAAAGGAATGAAAAAGACAAAATAAAATATCCACCATGAATTATGGAAAATTTTAAAAAGTTGTAACATATGTTTAATGGGGATACTAGAAAGAGAATAAAAAGAAAGGAACAGACAAATATTTGAAATAATGAAGGCTGGGCATTTTCCAAAATATATCAGGCACCAAACTTTAGCTCCAAGAAGCTTAGAGAACACCAAGCCAAATAAATACCAAAAATCTACACCTAGGCATATCTTATTCAGATTGCAGAAAATAATAGACAAAGAAAAAATCTGTGAAGAATCTGGTTGAAAAAGTAACTTACATATAGAGGAAGAAGGATAAAAAATTACATTGGACTTCTCTTTAGAATCCATGCAAACAAGAAGAGAGTGGAGAGAAATTTTCAATGTTGAAAGAAATAAACTCCAAACATGAATTATCCACAAAAGTAAAATTTCCTTAAAAAGTAAAGGAGAAATAAAAGTTTTGTTAGATCAACAAAAATTGAGAGAATTTACTAACAGTAGAATTGCTTTGCAAGAAATGTTAAAAGAAGTTCATTAGAGAGAAGGAAAATGATACAGGTTAGAATTTAGATCTACTTAAAGAATGGAGGAATGTTTACAAAGAATAAACAAGGTAAAATTAAGTTGTTCATCTTAATAATAACAAAATCTATTGGATGAATATAGCTTATGGATAAATGAAATGAATGTTAGCACTGTTAAAAGGGATACTAGGGAGAAAATGAGAATACTCTGTTATAAAGAACCTACAATACCCATGAAGTTTTATAATACTAATTGGAAGTGGACTGAAATTAGCAGTAAATCCAGGGAACCCACTAATTTTTTTTAAGTATAATTAGAGACTAACAGAGGAACAGAGGAGAGTAAATGGAAACTTGTTAAATATTCCATTGAAATCAGAGAATGCAAAAAAAATGGGAATAAGACTAAAAAAAAAAACAAGAAGGACAAGGAAAAGGAATAGCAAACAATTAAATACATGGAAGATATTAATCCAACTATTTCAATAATAAGTTTAAATGTGAATGGTTTAAATATACTAATTAAACGAAAGACACTGTCAGAGTGGGGACAAACAGTGCAAATATAAAGAAACTAATATGAAATATAAAGACAGGTAGATTAAAATCATAGGATGATGAAAGATATACCATGCTAGCACTAATCTGAAGAAAGCTGCAATACCTATATTAGTATCAGACAAAGTAAATTTCTGATCAATGAAATTATAGGGATAAAAAGAGGCACTACATGAATTTAAAAGATTTAATTCTCCAAAAATACATAATAATATTTCCTTTGCATATGACTAACAGCAATTTATCAAAATATGTGATAAAAATGGATAGAAATACAAGAGAAATAAACAAATCTACTATTATAGTTGAAGACTTCAATGTCCCTCAGTCAGTAATAGAGAGATCCAATGGGCAGAAAATCAACAATGATGTAGTTGAACTGAACCATACCATCAATCAACTGGATCCAGCTGACAGTTATTGAATACTTTATTTACCTATAGCAGAATACACAAGACAGACCACATACTAGGCCATTAAACACATCTCAACAAATTTGAAAGGATAGAAATCATACGAAACATGCTATCAGTCTTCAATGGAATCAAATTCTAAGTCATAAGAGAAAGAAAGCGGGACGATTCCAAGCATTTGGAGATAAACTGAAGCACATAAATGACACATAAATCAAAGAAGTCTCAAGAGAAATGTAAAAATATTTTGAGCTAAATGACAATGAAATTAAAACCTATGAAACTTTGTTGGATACAAAAATTAGTGTATAGAGAGAAATGTATAAAATTTAACACACGTTTTAGAAAAGAAGAAAGATTTAAAAAACAATAATCTAGATTTTTGATTGATCAAAATGGTGGCGTAAGATATTCCAGGATTCCATTCTCCCACAAAATCTTTAAACAACTAACAAAAACTGGCAGAGCCATCTTCTTAAGCACTCCAGAAAACAGGTAGAGGATTGCAGTAATTGGAATAAAAGGAGGATGAGTAAGGAATAGGGAGTTCATTCTTAATTGGTCCTGTTTCTGATTAATGTTTAGGAAATGTCTTGGCAATGTATTGTGGTTTTGGTAACACAGCACTGTGACTACAATTAACACCACTGCATTACATATCTGAATGTGATTAAAAGGGGAATTTTTAGATGATATCTATGATGCTAGGATAAAACATTAAAATTGGCTGTGAAATACAAATGTGAAACTTATTATAAACTATGGACTATAGCAAATTTTATAATTGTAATAGTATTCCCTCATGAATTTTTACAAAGGTACTGCTGTAATGCAAAGTGTTAAAAATGGGGGTGAGTAAATGGGAACTTTTTATTTTTTGCATGATCTATCTGTAAACCTACAACTTCTCTAATAGAGAAAAAGTGATAGGGGAGCACAGGTGCCTTTCTTGCTCCTCCTCCATCCCTTTCTGGCACAGAGTGGAGTTAGTATTCTAACTGTGGGTTCTTGGCCCTGTTCCAAATGAGCAATGTAACCTTTGTTATGCTAGTGGGTGGCAGCATCAAGGGCTGAACCAGGATACTCCTTTCTGGATCCCCTTCCAAGAACTTGCCCTGCAGTTTAGGTTGTGGACAGCTAAATAAATTTTGGAAACAGTCAAATCGAACAACCTAGGACAAAGTATTACTGACATCATGACATACAATAGAGCAACCAGGAGAGGTGGAAAGTCCATCCCACAGAGAGTAGAGGCAGCATTTGGATACCTTTAAATGGGGAAATTCCTAGGTCCACAGTGCATGATTATAAGATGCAAGTTCAGAAAAGACTTAGAAGAGCACACACTTTCACCTCAAGCTGACCTTTTTGGTCGGAGATCTAAACTCTGCAAATTACAACCAGTCAATATGCCAAGACTGTGACAGTGTTTTTTGCTTTGGTTTATTTGTTTTCGTTAGCAACAGGCACTGATGAAAATGACTTTAATGACACAAGCTACATACACATTTAATGAACATACAGCTTAGGAACTAAATTCAAGAGTTAACACATTAAAATATTAAAATGTTCAGCAGGCAACAAAATATTACAAAACAAATAAAGGAATGTGAAATACTTGCCCATACAAATTAAGGAGATGAAACTTCAGAAAACATCAAAGAAGAGGACATACCTTTGACCTGCCATACAAAGACTTTGAAAAATTGATCTTCAATATGGTCAAAGAACTAAAGTAAACACAGAGAATGAATTACAGGAAATCAGAGCAATGAAAAGTGAACAAAATGCCAATTAAAATAAAGATAGAAATTATAAAAAGGAACTAAAGAAATACTGGATTTAAAGACTAAAATAACTGAAATTAAAAATCCTCTAGATTTTCAACAGCCATTGGAGCTGGCAGAAGAAAGAATTAGTGAACTTGAAGATGACTTTCATTTGAAATTGAATTTCTACCAGAGAAGCATGTTCTTAAATCTAATACATTCTATGGCTGGGTACCCATTGTAAGTAGGTTTTTTTGTGGGTTTTTTGGTGCTACTTCACTTAAGGTGTGACCCACATTAATCAGAACTGTTCTTAATCTGTCCCAGTCTTCAAAGAGGGCGAAAAATATTCCTTTGGAATTGGGGGGCATCTGGACACTAAACCTCTGTTCTTTGAGGGTTGAGCCTATGACCTGGAGATTGTGGAGAGTCTGACCATTACCCCAGTTTTTTCAGAGGGTGGAGCATATTCCCTGGGGAATACTATCCAAAGGAATTGTATACAATATATAGAAAGAACTGTTAATATAATTTAAACTCTTTAAAAATTGTTAAAACTCAACAGTTAGAAAGCACTCTAATAGAGATAACACCAAAGAAAATACACAGATGATAAAATAAGTATATGAAAAAAACATTCAACATCACTATCACCAGGGATTTACATATTAAATCAACAATAAGGTATCACTATACACTTATTAGAATGGATTAAATCCAAAACACTGACCTCAAATGCTGTTATGTGGAGTAACAGGAACTCACTCTCTCATAGCTGTTGGTAATACAAAATCATTCAGCCACTTTGGAAGACACTTTGGCAATTTCTTACAAAGCTATACATAGGCTTGCCATATTATCCAGCAATAAAACGTCTATGTATTTACTCAAAGTAGTTAAAAATGTATGCCTGCACAAAAACCTGTAGACAAATGTTTATAGCATCTTAAGATACCTTTCTATAGGTGAATAGATATGATTGTGGTAAATTCATATTATGGATTATTACTCAGTAATAAAGAGAATTGAGCTCTCATGCCTAGAAAAGACATATAGGAACCTTAAATGCACAATGCTAAGTGAAAGAAAATAGTCTGAAAAAGCTAAATACTTTTAGACATTATCAAAATACAAAATTATAAGAATAGTAAAAATATCAGTGGATGCCACAGGCTCATGATGAGAGAAGGAGGGATTAAGAAGTCCATCACAGAGAATTTTTAATGTGATGAAATTATTCTGTATGACAACATAATGGTCCTTTCATGCCATTACACATTTTTCAAAACCCATAGAGCTGTACAAGAGAAGAAGTGAATCCTAATGTAAACCATAGACTTTAGGTAATAGTAAAATATCAATAATATTGGTTCATCAATTGTTACAAATTACTATGATGTAAGATGTTAATAATAGGGGAAATGAAGTGTTTGTTTTTGGTATGCAGTGAACTATATAGACACTATTTGTAATTTTTGTGCAATTTTTCCAAAATCTAAAAATGAAGTTTATTGTTAAAAAAGAAAATGTAAGTATGTAATTTTACCAGCAACAAATACCAAGTTTCTAAAATGTAGAAAAATGGTAACTTTATAAGAAAAATCTATTACTGAAGTGACTTGAAAAGAATTATAAAATTGAATAGTTTGTAATTTATAAGAAAGTGAATTAATTTTAAAAAACACATAGAGGGAACATTAGGCACAAATGGGTTTATAAATATTTGCAATATTTTAAAACATAGATTTTTCCACTTGTGGCAGTTTGAGATTATTTCACTAATCCAAAAAGGAGAAAGATTATGTTTGTAAACCAATCTATTCCTCTGGGTATTTTACCCTTTGTTTTCATTGAATTCAGTTGAAGGGTCTTTGATTAGATTACTTGATAAGATTGATTTGGGGCTTTCAATTGGACTGTCAGTAAGGAGTGACTCAGGTTGAGTCTTCACTCCCTTGCTGGATCTGATATAAGCTAACTCTCAGGGAGAGATAAAGATGAAAAGAAACTGCCATGTTTGATCCTGCTGTGTAAGAGACAGGATTGCTTAAACATGAAGCCCCAAGAGGCTGGGTGCACCGAGCAGCTCAAGAGGAGACCAGACCTGCGATATGTCTGATAGCTCAAAGCTGAACTTCAGAAGAGAGTGAAACAGCCAAAACTGATAAAGAGGCCCAGAAAGAAATAAGCCATATGCCAGGAGAGAGATAACTACAGAACCATTTAATTATGGGCCCAAAAGCCTGGGCCCAGGAAATAGCTCAGAGGAACAGTTGAACAAGTGGAGAAGGCTGAAACCTGGGCAGAAATCAGTGGCCATCTTGCTTCACCATGAGGCATCATGCCAGGATCAACAGGTGCTGACTTTCGTGGCAAAGTACCTTTTATGGTGCCACAGTTTTGGTTTTTCATGGCCTTGGACCTGCAAGTTTTTACCCCAAATAAATTCCTTTTATAAAAGTCAACAGATTTCTGTTACTTTGCATCCCTTTGGAAAACTAAAATACCACTCTTAGACAAAATCTTTCTTAGAAGGATAGAAAGCAATATAGCATTACTTAATATTGCCAGGTTATATTTACAAGAAAGGCAAATTAGTTATTGTTCCACTTCCTCCTAAAATTGAGACTCTAAAAGTGTGAACAAAATTGGAGCAAAACTGCTGTTTTAATTTGATAAAGGCTGCCAATTCAATATACTGGAAATGGGTTGGCTTTTAAAATCAAAATTTATTATGTAAAAATATTACCATTGTTAGGTTATGAAAATGGCCAAGTCAAGGCATCAGGCAACGCTCTCTCCCCAAAGGTCAGCAGCTGGCGATCTTGGACTTCTGCCATATGGCAAGACACAATGGCGGATCTGCCAGTCTCTGCCTTCTCCTTATGGCTTAATTTCTCCCTGCCAAAAATGTATGCCTGCACACACACACACACACACACATGCACAAAGAAAACTCACACAAATCTTTATAGCATCATTATTTCCAATTGCCAAAAATTTTAACCAGCCAAGATGTACTGAGTGGGCATAAGGGCAGCATTTTCTCATCTGTCCCTTCTCCTCTGGGCCTCTTTGTTAATTTTCTTTCAGACTGCCCCATCTGTGGCTTTTCCCTCTCCTGGGTTTGATTCCAACTTCTGGAGGTTTCTCTTTAGCATTGAGTCTTTTTTCCTGTGCCTGTGACTTATTCCTCTAATTAAAAAGGACTCCAGAAAGAGGGTTAAGACCTGTTCTGGGCTAATCCCTACTGGTGTAATTTAACCAAATAACACTTAATTGATCTAATCCAATAAAAGGTTCACAATAGGTTCAATTTCAGAATATAATTTGCAAAGTTCTATATAAAAGATTGAAACTTATACAACTACTCTTACTTTGTTTATAAAAATAATAATTAAAGCTCCAATACCAAGTTAATTTTATCCTGGGTTTTCTCGGTTTATTATTTAGATCACTGATAAATTTTATGTACAGTTTCAAAAATTTTAACGTGAAAAATCATTTATTTAATTAGTCAGAAAAATCAGGTGATGCACTTACATAATTTCACAGCAAAACTCTTCCTATATTAAAGAATACAGTAAATCTTGCTTAACACTAAATAGTGTTGTTTTTTTTTTAAGATTTATTTATTTATCTATCCCCCCTTGCTGCCTGCGTTCACTGTGTCCACTTGCCGTGCGTTTTTTCCGTGTCTGCTTATCTCCCCCTTGCTGTGAGGTCTTGCTGCATCAGCCCACCACGCCGCACGGGCCGGCCTGCCCTCACAAGGAGGCCCCGGGAAGCGAACCCGGGGCCTCCTATATGGTAAACGGGAGCTCTATCGATTGAGCCACACCCGCTTCCCTAGTGTTTATTTAAAACCTCATATAAAACATGGTCTGAATGAAAATGAAACATCCTCTTTTTTATTTTTTTTTTAATTTTTAAGGAGCTTTAGATTACATAAATGTTACATAAAAAATATAGGGTATCCACATATGCACAATTTTATAGATTATGACAAAATGTATAATGTATAATGGCCTGTATCTGTCATTGCAATATCATGCAGGGCAATTCCAATGTCCATAAAATGCCCACATGTTACACTTACTCTTCCCTCTCCTCCCCTCAGAACCTCTCGTGGTCACTGCCTTTTTATCAATGATAAAAGTTCTCCCATTGCTAGGATAATAATGTCTATAATAGAATAATAAGTCTATTAGTCCATTATTCATTCCCCAATTTGAGGATTTGGGGATGGTGATGACCAATGGGATCAGGTGCACCTGGGGCCGGATTCTATGGAATATATGAGTTCATCTTGTCACAGTGTGTATCTCAATGAGTGGAAACCCACAAAATAAACAAGAAAATATTAAACTCCCATCCTGGGGACTCCTGCTATGTTCTCAGTTAGAGGGACAAGAATCTCTCAAGAACATAAGCAGTGGCTAATAAAAGAAAACAGACCAATATGTCAACCCCTCAATATTATGGCAAGTAACTATCAATCTTATTCTTCAAAAACTGAAACTTAGGGCTTACCATAGGTTCTGAGGAGGGGGGGAGGGAAGAAGAGAATAGATGGAAAATAGGGCATTTTGAGGGCATTAGAATTGTTCTGCATGATCTTTCAATAATGGATGCAGGCCATTTTAAATTTTGTCAAAACTTATAAAAGTGTGCAGTACAAAATGCAAACCATAATGTAAACCATTAACCATGGTTAGTAGAAATGTATCAATATATGTACATTTATTGTAACAAACGTACCATCTGTATGCAAAATGTTATTAATAGGGTAGCATGGAAGAGGGGGAGGGCATTGGGTATATAGGGAACCCTTATATTTTCTATATGACTTTTCTGTAACCTAAAGATTTTTTGAAGATAAATGAAAAAAAGAATAAGACACTGGGGAAATATATGGAAGAAATTGTCACTGTACATACAGGATAACATATCTTACAGTAATGAAAGATATTAAAAATTTTTATTTCAATTAATTTTTATTTTTGTATTTTATTTCTTATTTTAAAATATATTATTTCAATTTCTTATTCATTTTATTTGGCTATTTTGTTGGCTTCATTTTGGGAGAGGTTTGGATCACAGAAGGTCACAACTGTGACAGGGGAGGATCGCTGTTGCATAGTGTTGGTGATGAGGGGATGTGTGAAGAAGGGTGCACCTGGGGCATAACTCTAAGGCATATGAATACGTTCAAGTGTTCATGGCATGTGGTCTCAGTGGGTGGAGACCCATACAATAACTGAAAGAATATTGAATTCCCATCCTGGGGAGTCCTGCTACATTCTCTAATAGAACAGCAGGAATCCCCTGAGTACATGGGCTGTGCCTAGTGAAGGAAGACAGTCCATTATGCCAGGCCCTTGATTTGATAATTGTTCTTATGATCCTTTCCTTGTGAAATTGAAACTTAGTCTAATATTATATATTGCCTAAGAGTCACCTCCTGAAAGCCTCCTTGTTGCTCAAATGTACTACTCTCTAAGCCAAACTCAGCATATAAACATAGCACCTTCCCCACAGCATGGGACATGGCTCCCAAGGATGATCCTTCCTGGCACCAAGTATTAATACTAAGCACCAACTAGCAATGCATATGGAAAAAGACACTGACCAAAAGGGGGAAATATTAAATAGAAATGAAACAGTCTTTAAAAAAAAATAAACAAAGATGCTGTCACCATATTATAATGCAGGTCCTAAGAAGCACATTGAGACAATAAAAAGTGATACAAAGAAATGGATGAGGTCATACTGCTCATCTTATTTGCAGATGACATGTTCTTTCATGCAGAAAATCCAAAGAATCTGTATATATTAAGAGAAATATTACATAGAGCAACATAATCACTAGCAATAACATTAATGTACACAAATCAATTACATGTCTATGTGCCAGCAGCAAACAACCAAAAACAAATTTAAACAGAAAGACACTGTTTACAATAGCATTAGAGAATATTGAGATCTTTGAAATTTTCTAGAATTTTCTATGAATTATTCTATTGCTAAAGTATTTTTCAAAGTGTTTGTTTAATTTTACAGAGACATCAGCAGTGAATGATGATACCAGTTGTTTAAAAACTCCACTAACACTTGGAATCATTAGGTTTTTTAAATTTAGATATTCTAATATGTGTGTAGTGCCATCACATCGAGGTTTTAATTTACATTTCCTTAATGACTGATGATGCTGCACATCTTTTCATGTTCTTACATGCCATCTGTATATCTTTGGTGAAGTGCCTGGTCAAATATCTTTGATTACTTCTTTCTGCCTGTGACTTTTTCTTTTTAAATTACATTTGTTTGTTTCAAAGAAGTTCTTAATTTTGAAACTATCTAATTTATTTCATTTGCAGATTATATTTTTTGATTCCTAGGTAAGAAGTGATTGCCTGATCCAATATCAGAAATATTTTCTCCTATCTACTCTTCTAAAAGTTTTATATTTTTGCACGTAGTGTAACATGATTCATTATTTTGTTATTATCTTTCATCAATAGTCATTCCTTCATTCAAGGAGTCTAAGGTTATTTTTAACACGTGAATATCTAATCACTTCAGCAACATTTGTTAAAAAGCATATCCTTTCTCTAATGAATTGAATTTGCACCTTTATTGAAAAGCAATTAACTATATACATGTATCCAAGTCAATATATTTCTGAATTTTTCCTCATGCTTTAGACACTGTCTTGTATTTTTCTACTTGATGCATATCCTAGGATGTACAAAAGTAATAATGGTAATGATATATACCACTTGCCAGAAGCCTAGGGGACATTCTGTAAAAATACACTGCCATTTCTTTATATATACCCCCCATGTCTAGAGGAATTTTACTTCCTACATATCCTTAGATGCATTTATTTTTATTTCCCTTTCTTCATTGTTTCAGCTACCCCAGTTGTTCTGATATATTTCCTCTTTCAAGGAGTTTAAAGTGTTAATTATTCTTCCTTGATCACCTTAAATTTCTTCTCTATATTACACCTCATTTACAAGTCTTTGATAATATTCTATACATTACATAATGAGGTTGATATTTCTTGGCATCATTTTTTGTAATCTGATTCCCAAATAACTCTTTAGCCACATTCATGACTAAGCTCTATTTAGTACTTCATCTTTAATAGTTAATGTTGAAATTACTGTAGTTCCTCAACCAAATGTTGCTGTCAGATGCTTTGGTACTTTGATGTTGTCTATCATCTCCATGCTGAGTGGGAGAATCAGTAAATTTTAGTGGGTTCTAGTTTCTAGGACTGAGAATGAAACTCGGCAGGACTAAAGTCTTCAGGGAAAATAGGAAGGGAAACTAAAACCTCATGTTGTGGATAAGGCTGAAATCAGCACTAGACTGTAGAATTCAAGGAAAATCAGTATTCAATTTGGTGAAAGAGAAACCAAGGGATATGCATGATATATGTCATGATATTAGCTCTATTGCACTAAATCAAGGATATTTACTAGCCACAGAGTTTCCCTTAATATTATCAGTTGTTCTTTTGGTCCTTTTTCCCCTTTATGAACCAAAAAGCTATTGTTTCTGTGAACCAGACACCAGAGTATTCTATACGGGAATGTAGAGCAGGCCTCCACAGATGTTGAGCAAATGGAAAATGAAGTTTATTTATCGTAAAAAGATAGAGCTGGCTCCCGGCTATGAACCTTAAAGGCCAGGAGAAACTTTTGTTTATTTTTTAGGCAGGAATACCTGGAAAGATAGAGACAAATCAAATCTTAAAAAAACAGTGAGAAAGAAAATAAAAGGAACTGAAGAAAATGTTGGCTAGAAGATAAATAGGGCAGGTAAGCAGACATTCAAAGAGCTGTTATGAGGTGCCTTTTTGCTGTTCCCTGTCTGTGGAATGTCTTTTCCTCTTTATTCATCTTGTTAACTGAGTCTATGTTTCAAGACTCAATTCAGATATCATTTCTTCTAGGTCCTAAATCTGTCCCAGCTTACTGGAAGTCACAGAATAATTTTACAGAATTGAACATAAAATTGTCTATAAATACTTATTAAATTTTTTTTAAAAGTTAGTAATCCAATATCCTTTACATTAGGAAAATGTACACAATACTTCCAAATTACATTATTTAAAATAAAATAGGGGATGAGTAGGTGGAGAACAGGGCATTTGTAGGGCAGTGAATCTATTGTGTATGATATTGGTGGAAAAATAATGTTATGCACTTTTTAAAACCAATAGAACTATACAACACAAAGAGTGAACCATATCTAAACTATAGATTTTAGTATAACAATAATGTATCAATAGGTATACATCAATTCTAATGAATGTATCACTAATGCAAGATATTAATTATAGGAAAATAGGAGGGACGGGTATAGGGAAGTCTTTTCTGGAAAATATTTCTTTACATCAAAAACTACTCTGAAAGTAGTCTATTAACATAAATAAATAAATAAATATAAATTAAATAAAAATATAAAACCCGGGTCTTTTGTTTTACACTTTTGTGAGTCAATTCCACCATTATTTTTCTTCAGTTATTTGACTAGGACATATTGCTTAGTATTTCTAAACCTTACTTTACTTAGATATTACATGAAACAATCATGACTGAAAGAGTTATGGAGCATATTTTAAAGTCAACATGTTAATTTTCTCTTATACTGACTTTTACATATTATGCATACCAAAGATACCAAGTGCCTTTCTCCCCTCGTTTCCTTAGTTTATGTTAGTAAAATTACAGATGACAACTAGATGGAATATTTTCTTCTCTACAAACTAATGTCTTAGGGAATAATGTTTATCCTGACAATTACACCATATTTTTATAGATAATGGTATTCATTGAGTATTTGATAAACTGATTGAATTACACCTATCCTTATTTGTGTTAAACATTTAAAAATAAATATTTTATTTTTTTATATAATTTTATTTATTTATATAACTTTTACAGAAATGTTGCAAATATATTACAGAGTGTTCCCATACACTTCACATTCAGTTTCCCTACTATTACTTATTATTATCATCTTACATCAATGTGGTAGATTTGTCACAATTAATTAACCAATGCTGTTGTACTGGTGTTAACTAAATTCCATACTTTATTCAGATTTCCTTAGTTTTGAATGAACAACGGTTTTTTCTTTCTATTTTTTTATTCCAGAATTCCAGCCACGTTACCACATTATACTTAACTGTTATGTTTCCTTACGCACCTTTGGAGACTTTCTCAGACTTCCCTTTTTATTCATGACCTTCACAGTACTAAGGAGGAATGAACAAACCTGCTAGATGTTTTCAACCAACCAGGGTTTTCTGGAAGTTTCGTAATGATTAGATTACAGTTATGGATTTTGGGAAAGAAGACGACAGGGGAAACTTACATTTCATTACATCATATCAAGGATATATAATGTCAATCTGACTAACCACTGTTGATGTTAACCTTGATCGCTTGGCTTAGGAAAGTGTATGACAGGTTTCTCCACTACAATGTTACTCCCCCCATCCCTATTTTCCATACTGTACTCTTTGGAAGGAAGTCACTATGTGTATCCCTTCATTGAGAATGTTCATCTTTATAAATCATTTTGAATTGTTCTATATGAGAGATTTGTCTATTCTCTCCCATATAATTATTTTTTAAATCACTTGTTTATATCAGCATAGACTCATGGATATTAATTTTTAATTTCGATTAAAATCCAAAATGGTGTTATTTATTTTTTTCTCAGATTTTTCCAGCTTAGGCCATTGAGAACTATCAGTTGGCTTCTGTGGTCCTTTGCTATATCCTCACCACTATTTATGTGTACATATGTGTTGTGGTCATTATTCTTTTGGCTTATTTTGTGAATTGTTTTGGATTCTTTTTCAGTTCTTCTTTACTTTCTGGCAGTATAATATGCTCCTGTTCATCTCTTACATTCCTGGTCACAGAACAAGGAAATCTCCATGGAGTCCTGTTTCCTTTTATTGGACAATGGCTTTGGAAACTGTGATCTGTGCACTGGATGATCATGAATTTTAGGGCCCAATTAATAACTTCAATTGCAAAAATAATAATAACCCCCCTATTATCTCATAATCTAAGAAGACAAGTTGAAAGACAAATATCTATCTCACATATGGCTCATGTTTCTTAATTGGGAAGGAATGGATACATTAGGGAATGATCATCCCCAGGCTCAGATATTTTACGTCATTCATGTTAAATACTCCTCAAGGGAAGGCAAAAAAAGGAAGCATTTCCCAGTTAGTATCTTACGTGATGGATTTCAGAAAGTGTGGGTTGAAACTGGAAACAACTTACTGTGCCTTATAGCAGATTGGTGAGAACCTATGCCTCTTTGTGAGATCAAATTTATACTGTTAACAGAACCATTAGACAGTATTTTAGAAGCACTTTTTCTTCTTATTTGAGTTAGTGGCTCCCAGATTACCTTGGGAATAAAAGTGGGCAACTGAACATTTTAACATCTGCACAAAAGCTGGTTAAATTTTCATTTGGGAATAACTTATTTGAATTTATTAATACTCGGATAAATTATATCTGTTCAATTCCATGTTAAGTGCTAATACATAAAATGCACTGTGGAAAGAGAAAGTGCAAGCACTTTTCTAGGACACATTTAAAATTTAAAGTGAGGAATTGGTAATAAAAGATGTGCATGTCAGTTCTTGATGAACATGGGCACTCTAAATAAAGGCTATTGGTAGTAGTGAGAGGGACAAGCAAATTGAAATAATATCTGTTTTGTTGTTCAGAGAAGTACTTCATGGAGGTAATGATTTTGTCATGGATATAGTAGTTTGCAAGCTTCCCATCTCCTCAATGGAAAGTAAGTATAAAATAGCATGGGGCAGTATAGGATCATACCTATGTGAGATCCTCTTTAATCTTTTCATTCATTCTAAAATTTTAATTAAGTACCTTCTAAAAATGTCCATGTCCTAATCTTGGGAAAGTGTGAATGTGCTATGTTACACAACAAGGGGAAATTAAGGGTGCTAATCAGCTGAGTTTAAAGTATGGAGATTATCCTGGATTATCTCGGTGAGCCCACTGTAATCATAATAGTTCTTTAAAGTGGAAGAGGAAGGCAAAAACAGAAGCCAGAATCAGGGAGAAATTTAAAGATGCTATGCCACGGTCTTTGGAGATGAAGGAAGGGGCTATTAACCAAGGAACATAGACAGCCTCGAAAACCTGAAAAAATAAGGAAACATATTCTCTCCAAAGTCTTCAGAAGGAAACTGCAAGCACCTTGATTTTAGCACAATGAGACCCATTTTGGACTTCTGACCTCCAGAACTGTAACATAATAAATTTTTGTTGTTTTAAACCACTAAGTTTGTATTTAGTTGTTATAGCAGCAATAAGAAACTAATAAACTAAATCATATTGAGTGTTTTACTACCTTACCACAAACTTCTTCACCTTCCGCCCTTTAGTTTTTACTCATTTTCTCTACTAACCTCAAACAGTAAGCTCATTTTAGTTAAGGTTTAGCCATGAAAAGAAGGAAGAAGAAGAAGTACAACCTTAATGGTTACTCTCAAAAAGTAAAAGGAGAAATGAAAGCTTACACTACAATTAGTCATGAGTATAGGTTAGAAAGAAACATCTTACTGTTTCTTTCTCCAAAAATCAACACAGACTCAATTAAGAAGAAAAACAGTGAATCCCAGTAGCCTTATTGAATCCACTATTTTCAAATCAAATAGAACATTTTAAAGGAGTTGAAAAATTCAAATTCAATAACTATCACCATATCAGAGGTTGTGATTTTACCTTAACAGAGTATGTAAGATATACAACATAAAACAATGACATAAATCACGTTTATTGAAATGTTTTAGATTAGCACTAAAACACTTAATATGAGAATTGATTGGATTTTAAATTTCATGAAAAAGTAAGTTTTTATTTTATAAAAAAGTAAAACAAACACACACCAAAAAACCACATCATTTTAGTCTTTGATATAGTTCTGACTATGGAGGGAGACTTTGGGGAAAGGCTATCTCTGAGGTCATTATCATTTTGCATCATGCTCCTTAAATAAATCTTCAAGAAGTAGAGAAAAGGACATTTATTGTCAAAGATCCTGTGAAATGTAGATCTCAGTAAGTGAGCCACAGGGGGGGTGTACCTACAAAAGCTGACTCCTGCCAGCCCCTGAGTTTGTGGAGTCAGAGATACTCTGGTAGTGTTCACAAAGCAATTCTTTATACTCCATTCTGGTCAAGCTGCTCTCAAAAATTATCTCAAAAGAGACAGAAAAATATTGCAAAACTGAAGCTCTGGAATATAATGGTGAGATTTTTTCTTCTACAAGCTAATTTATCTATACAGAAATTTTACAGAAAAAAATGAATTAAATTAAATTGCTATATTTTGAACATGTGTAATATTTATTAGCAAGACACTATTCTCAGAAAT
>JAQZBX010036756.1:0-24067 GCA_029593785.1 Cabassous unicinctus
AGACATTTAACTAAAACCTCTGTTCAGCCATCAAAAAACACATTTTTAGTGCTGTTTACTCTTAGTTGTTCCTTAGAAACCTCTTTCTGCAATAACATTAAGCATCTATGTAGCATTTTTAAAACATTAAACAAATTATGCTTCAACCAACTCTTTGTCAGGAAGTCAATTAGAGAGAATATAATTTGTAGATGGAAAACCAAGAAATTAGCTGGCTAAATTAGAATTCATGTTTCCCATTATCCCTATGCCAAGACCACCAAGAGTTTCCATATGTCACCAATGATTTTATTCAAGATCACCTAGCAATATTACTTTGTGATAAGTGCCTATTACAAATTGACAATGCTCCACCAAACACATTATTTTGGGTTCCTTTATATTTTAGTTCATTCCAAAAGTACATACTGAGTGCAGAGTAACCTTTTAAGCAATGTAGTTCATTTTTATCAAACCAAAGATTGCTCTAGCCAAGGCAGGGGTCAGTCAATTACAATCTCCCTCATACCCTGTTTTTTTAAATAAAGTTTCATTGGAACAGAGTCATAACCATTTGTTTACACATTGACAAGGCTGCTTTTACATTATAACAGCAGAGTTGAGTGTTGTGAGATAATGTGGTTCACAAGTCTAAAATACTATGTGGCCCTTTACAGAATAAGTTTGCCAACCCCTCTTGTAGCTCAATAGTTTCCAACCACCAGATCTAGCTGAGAATCCCACACCTTAGAGATTCCAACCACCAGATCTAGCTGAGATCCCACACCTTAGAGATTCTCATTCAGTATGTTGTTGGGAATGGGGCCCAGGAACCTGTACTTTTAAAAACTCTCTTTCAGGTGGTTGGGTTGTACAACTCCCTCTGGGAAACACTGTCCCAGGTGATGCAGTTTAAGGGACAGAAAAAGTATTTTTCTAAATGGGAGGAGTGCTCATGGGATGAGATTAAGGAAAGGCTTCTTGGAGATAGTAGTCCTGCAAAATTTGAGGAATTTAGACTGTTAGAGAGAAAATCCATAATATATTCCAGGCAATATATTAGAAGAAAATAGTATGAGCCACGGAATGGAGGTGGGAAGGAACAAGGATGAGTGAAGTAAGGAAACGAATATAGTGAGGAAACAGGATGAACAGAGGATGGGGTGACACTGGAGAGTTATGAAAGAAAAGACTTCATTTGTGTAGATTTGAAGATCAAAATGATAGATGCAATTGAAGGCTTATTGAAGACCAAGATCTCTGAGTTGAGGTAGAACTGACTGACAAAAAGAGACTATCCCAAGCTCTTTGAAGAACAATGGAGGACATTTGTAGTATCATGGCTACAGAATTAAAGTAATAATCACTTCAGGATTTGAACCTGCAACTTTAGCCTCATGAGCACCATACCCAGTGGCTCACAGTTGCTGACTTGCATCAGCATCTGCACCCCAGAGAAATAGCCACCACTCTAGCCAAATCAGAGATATGACTGGAAAAGGGAGGTCATATAGTGCACCTGTAAATAAACTGTCACACTGAAGCCCAGCCAGCTGTAAGGGTGATGAACCAAGGCAACCCTGCTACCATTCTTAAGGTTTGGACTTTTCAAACTCTTTGCCAGTTTGGATGAAAACCAACTTAAAATCATAGGCTCATAAATAAGAGTAAAAATAGGACAGACCTCAGAGATCATTTAGTTCTACCTTTTATACTATAAAATAGATGAAGAAACTGAAATTCAGAGTAGTTACATGGCTTAACTGAATCCAGTTCCTAAGGTCAACCCAAAGGTTTCATCTTTCAGAAAGAACCTGCATAATAAAAATGGGTGATATTTAATATTAAAAAATAATCTAGGATTTAGTACATGTTCTCCAAGTTTATTGAACAGCTAGCAAATGGCAACAATATAAGAACTGTCATCTTAGTAACTGTTCTAATAGTGAAATCCTATTGAAGGTACAGTCAAAAGAAAATTAGTCAAGATTAAAATCAATTTTGGCTCTTGAATAATTGGTCCAAAATATATTACTCTCATTAAAAGGCAAATTGTTGCATTGTAATATTGACTATATATATATTTTTACTTCTTCACTGTTTTCCTGAATTTAAAGTGCAAAGAAATTGGAACTTGATTCAGGTTCAAGTACTGTTCCCTGATTATAGGTAAATGACAACTCAGGTAACAGCTGCAATTGATTGAAAATGACATAGAAGCAGAGATGCTTTTAGCTACCTCTGGGCTCCCAGGACACTTAGAAATAATTCAGATATGGTTTCCTATCAGCCGAGTATTAGCAGCCTGTAAATATGTGTCCCATTCAGCGTAATGGATTCTGACAGAATAAAAGCCACCTGGAAAACATTTAAATGTCCTTCTTCAAGAGGTTGTTTAGCTACTTTTTCCCAAGGGACAACCAATCAACAATACATTATTTAGTTTGTTAACATGTGGGATGTGTCAGGCTCTCGTTTTGTTTGGTATTCTGTTTGTTTTAGTTTGTTTGCTTTCTGTGCTCTTCATTTGTCTTTCAAATGTAGAATAAAAAGGATCGGTTACCTTGTCCACTCTCAAGCCATATGTAGATAAAAGTGAGTTAATCTTTAATGAAGCAGAAAGTGAGTTATATAAAGGCAATTTCCTTCCAGGCTTTACGTGATGACTCTCATTCATTTTATTGGGTCCATCAACCAAATGGTTATTTATTCATATATCCATCCAGCATGTATCAAACACTGCTACGTGGAAAGAATTTTGACAGATTTGTCTATTTGATTTTTTTTTCTTTGTCTATTTGACTTTTCCCCCACTTGGAATTATTGGAAAAAGTGGAAGGAAAAAGCAAATACGACTCCAACGCTAGGCAGAGCCTGAGTGCTGTTTCACTTTTTGTTCTGTCATGGTATATTCCTGCACTCTGGAGTGGGTAATCATTTTACCAAACAAGATTTCTCTTCCACCATTTTCAAAGTGCTGAAATTAAGATTTTAATGATTTCTTCTCTTGAAAGCTCTAGGTATTATGAAATATTCTATTTATTTGTAAGTTAAATATAATTTTCCTCAGCTTGGTATTCTGGGGTGTCCTTTACTGCGGTGTTCTTTCCAAACTTATCTTAGCCTTGACTGGACCCAGCATTCAACTCAGGCTTGTCTATGCACGAACTTCTAAGTGTATATCAGATGTACCCACCTCTGCATTTGGCTGTTTTCCTTCAACATAGAATGAACTCCACTTCCACAAAGACTATGAACCCTTCCAAGACTAATTTGAAATTCAGTCTCTTCTACTGGGCTTCTCTGAGAGCCATAACAGACGACAATGAGCTCTTTCTCTTTACTCCCAGAACGCTGATTAGTCTATACTACTTATTTGACATATCAAATCCTGCCTTATACTATGAATTATTGCTTTATGTGTACTGTAAGTTCTATTGTAAACAATAGGGCATATGTTTCTTTGTATACCCCATAGAGCTTAACAAATTATTAGATGGCTACATTTGCTTGAGTGGGCAGGGGGAGGGGCGCTGGAGCAGAGAAACCTCAGGAATGCCTAGAGAATTGCCGGAGGATATTTATTCTGGAAATATCTCCAGTAGAAAAGCATCCATGGAGTCAACTGAAAAGCAAAATGTTAAAACATTGTGTCAGTTAGTTAGTAAAAGGGTTTACAAAGTTTCTGAAGTCACTGCAATTGAAATTTAAGAGGGTTTTATGTTTGTTTGTTTGTTTTGTAAGAAGCTTGGGAATTAAATGATCTCCTATAGTTACATAATACAAACCTTGAAGCGAGCAGTATGTTTGTAGTGCAAAGAACTTTAGAAATCTTTACTAACTAATTAACTCATTAATCATTAACAAAACCAGAAATCTGGAAAGACGGTTGCAAAAAAGAAAGCAAATGGTTGTAAGAGTAACAATTGAAAAACCTAACCGTAGTCTAGAGGTTGGGGGAGGGGTTCTTGTTTATTTGGTGATGCTTTGGGGTTACAGGTTTGTTGTTTGTTTGTTTGGGTTTGAGTATGGTGAGTTTCTCTAGCTTACATTAGACAGTGTCTTGCTGAATTTTGTCCATTTGTGGAAATAGCACAAAATGCCGGCTTTTCCATGCTAGATTTTAGGGTTTTTCATTTCCTATAGCAGAGTGGGAAACAAAGAAACCTTATATAGTGTTCTTTACGCTGAAGCACCAAAATGTGCTCTCAGAAACATTTAGGAGGGGGATGGGGAGACCAGAAGGACAGAAGAGATGATACAAAAGAGAAATCCCCCATTTTAATAAATGAACTAAATCCTAGAATTAGAAGGAAAACACTCAAATTGGAAGCTAAATATGTCTGACAGTTTTAAGTCTAGGATAACAAGTTACAGATTCAGGCTTAAAAAGAAAATCAGCATTCCCTGATCCTCCAACCTGTATTTGAAAGCGTGTGTATTTAGTGGTTTCTAAGAAAAGAAAAAACCTGATTTTGAGACACACAAACAGGGAGGTGTGAGGGGGGAGTGGGTGTTCTCTTGCTAATACACAGCCCCACCGATTTATTCATCTTCAAAACAATTTTAAAATCAATTCAGTATTTCCTGGATAGGTTGACGTCACCCTTCTCAGATCAGAATGAAGGCTTGAACTGCTTGCTTGTGCTCATTAAAATTCTGTATACTGTACTATGCAGGAGCGGATGTCTATTTTCAGGATGGCCATAAAACAAAGCAGTAAGTGTTCTTGTCTCTGGGGCCAAGGTGGGGAGAGCACAGGGGAGTCAGGAGGGACGAGGTCCACAGAGGGGGGGAGGGAGTTGGAAAGCATGTAATCTGCTAATGTTTACCAAATTCTAGCAATAAAATTAAGTGTCAGCCATATACAGTTAATAAAGCATCCAAAACAAAGAAATGAATTCAAGGGTTCTCCAAGAACTCTAATCTGAGACCAGCCAGTAAGGTAATAATAGACAGTTTAATCTGGGAAAACAACTTTCCACCAAAGAAACTGAAAGCACTGATTCTCAGTTCTTCTTTTATCATTTTCATTAAACAGTTTTTCTTCTTTCAATCCATTTATAAAGGGAAATATCTGACACCCATTTTGGTATTATTTACATAAGCATGGAACCAGTTCTTCCAGTTTTATGTATGTATGCAAACGTATGTGTACACACACATCTTTATATACACAGATATATGTATGAATAGATATCTGTCAACAGGACTCCAGAGTCCTGACACCCATAGTGGAGGGACTCTCTGGGAGAGGCTTTACCTCTACCCTGGATCTGAGGGTGGCATTTGGTGCTGCTCTTTTGGAAAGCGGCTAGGGTGGCAATATAGAACTTATAGGGCTGAGGGAGCAACACTGCTCTCTTTCCTCCACTGTGAGATGGACCTTTGTGCAACTGTGGCATTCAGCTAGGCCTGCAGGAACTCTGAGGTCCAATCTCTGGTTGAGAGGGCAAACCTTGCAAAAGGGGAGGCTACACCCCGTGCACAAAGCCACTGTCCTCGGAACACTCAGAGGACATACACACTGTACTCCCTTCAGTCCTGCCTGATGGGCAAACCAGCTGCCCACTGACAATGCAGAAATGACCTCAAATTCAGAACAGGACAATCACACACACACACACACACACACACACACACACACACACACACACACACTTTGCTTTTGAGTATTCATATCAAGTGTTCTTTCTACCCAGACAACAGACATAGCCAACTTCAGATACTATTGAAACATCCTCAAGAAGATGCCTGGCTTTTTTCTTCTTCTTCCAGCTGCTCTTCACGATAAACTAAAAAATAAATAAATAAATAAAAAGCCAGTGGGACCATGCCTACGGTAAAAGCAAGACACATATCGCCACGTAAATTCTCCAATTCAAAGTTCTCTAGAATAAGACTCAATGTTCAAAGGCAACAAAGAATTGCCTAAAACCTCAACTTTTCTCCCACACTGAGTCAAGGCAAAAGGAAAACTGTCAGAGTTCTTCCAGGAGGGGTGAGCACTGTGCCTGCTTGGCATGGAGAGGCATCAGCGGCCTCTCTGCCCATGCCCTCTACGGTCAGGGTCCTGTGCTGGCAGCCCTGGCCTGGCCAAGGAGCAGCCAGGAGGAAGGGGCCTCCTGCACTGTTGGAGTGTTGGGGGTGGGGTGGGGAGTGCACCACAAGCAATCATGCCACAGAGTGGTCTAAAAGACTCCCTGGCCTTTTGTCTTGCTGATCCAGGCCACAGGATCATATGAAATGACATGTGGGGTCACAGTCCAGGAGGTATGGCTTAGCATAGCCCGCACAGCCCAGAGAACAAAGAAGGGAGCTTCATGCCATCTCTTTCCTGGGCCAACCAGATTCAATTCTCAGCTCTGCCCCTTCCCAGCTACGTGACCTTGGGCAAGTCACTGTACATTTCTGTACTTCAATTTCCTTATCTGTAATTTGGGATAATAATAGTTCTTACCTCATAGGGTAGTTGTAAGTATTAAATGAGGAAAATTGTCAAAGGGCTAAGGAAAAGTGCCTGGTACATAGTAATTGTATATAAGTGTTAGGTATGGTTATTAGCTACTGTAGCCCACCTGATTTTCCATAAACCTCCTCTTCCATCATAAAGGGGGAATACAGGGGAGAACCAGGTTACTGCTCACACTTTCACCCTGGGCCCTGGCCATCAATGACCTGGTGGGGCTGGCACTGCCTTCCAATCTCACCCCCACCTGCCCCTTTGTTTATCTAGGCTGAGTGGATGCAGCACTGTAGGTTGACTCAGCCGAAAGCCACAGACGTCCTCATTATCCTGAAATAACCTAGTTAAGAGAGCCCATAAAAGAAGGCTCTGGCACTATAAAAGAACCTAGTCCACTTACTTAGTACAGGCATTAAGGTTCTGGAAACGCTGTTTTGATTCAAATGTTGAGCCTTAATTATTATTAACAAAGCATTGAGACTTTGTTTTTCATTTTGTTTTGAGTTCCAATTGCCTATAAATAAAGCCCCTGCTCCCCAGGGAGATATGCCAACTTCCTGCAACCTACTTGCAATGCACCACGATTATAGGGGAGATGACCAGTAGCACCAGAGCTTTCTGGATCTGAACTTGACATATGTGTTCTTATAACTAAGACTAAGATTTCCATCTAAAGAAGAATGTGTGAAGGCTGTTTCTCTACCCTATGCATATTTTCCAAACCAAAAATCAAAACCTATTATTTCCCTAAGGATTTTTGTATGGCTTCTGGGACTGCCCTTAGGCTATCTTTAAGCTAAGAGTTTGAATGCCAAAATATTGGTTTCTCAGGACTCTGGAGGAAAATAGGACAGAATAGTTGATTAGCCTTAAAAATCCAGGCCTTCACCATACTTATTCATTTTGCAGGGAGGTAAAAAGGCAGCAAATGGGGAAATATAATAAAAGTGGAAACCCACAGGTATCATTTATAAGAATTAACCTCTTGTTCTTCTCTTGATCTGAATAGCACAGAGAAACTATTGACTCAGAGTCTCCCAGGAAGTACCAGAGCCCATGGGTAAAATTGCCGAAGAAAGCCACAACTACCTAATTCTGTCCAAGGCCACATGTCCCCCAAAAGGGATGCCCATCTCTGTACCTGACTTTATTCTCCTTTTCATCCAGGGTCATGCAAAAGGACAGAGTCTCCTCTTAAGCACTTGTGATAGAGTCCATGTGCTCCTGGGTTAGAAACTAGAGAGGTAAGAGATGATGTTTCCCTGCCCCCAACAGAGCTTTGCCTAGAGTCAAATCTAACAATTGCTGATAAACTGATTCAAATCTTTGCTTCCCCACTTATAAGCTGGGTAACCTCTCTAAGCCTGATTTAACATGAGTAAAATAGAAATAATAATGACATTTCACTCTATGGACTCTGAGGTAACATAAGCAAAACACCCAGTCCATGATAAGGGGCCAATAAACATTAACTGCTGTTGCTAGAAAAGAAAAAAAAATATGTGGTGACTCTTTGCATTAACCGATGATCAATTAACAGCCTTCTAACTCTCTCCTAGGGCCTTTGAGAAGAATACAAATATAGAACATTTTCCCTAACATTAAACCACTTTAATATATAGCAATAGAAAATAAAGACATATGATTTTTAAAATTCAGTTAAAGGCTTGTTTTCTTTGAGAGCAGACTTTGACCTTTCCTCCCTTGCTCAGGAACTGTTTGTTCATCTATTAATATATTAGCAAACCAAGTTAACTGAAACCTATGCCAATAACACACCGGTATCTAGGTGATTATTTTACTTGTTGGATTTGTAATACTAATTTAAAATTGAATGTCAAAATTTAAGATATATATTTTAATTGTAAAATTATGGTCATTAGCGTTGAGCTTGGCTTTCCTTCTTTTCCTCTTTTGCTACATGGACTTAAGACTTTTTTATCTTTAAATTGGGAGCAGAATAAGATATACTTTCAAGCCATTTCTTGTTCTAACTTTTTATTATTCTATAAATTCTCCAAATATCAAACTCCATGTCACATGTTTAACAATTAACAAAAGCAGTTTTTGAGAAGAGGAAGTTGAAAGGCAATATGTCATCTCTAATACCAAAATGTTGTTTATTCCACCTGCAGGCAGAGCTTTTTCAGAGTTTTGTGAACTACAAAACAAGAGATAGTCTCTACTCTCTGCAGCATGACCAAAAAAAAAAAACCAAAGAGGGCAGCGGGGAGACTCCAGAAGGCACAAGAAGGGGAAGGGGTGGTGGTGGTGGAGAATCCTGGAAACAGATGGTGTGCCATGCAGCTGAGGGTAAGGAAACAGAGAGGTGAATTTGTTTTCAAATATTTAAAGCCTCCTGGTTCAGAGCCTAGGTGTTTTCTAATCTTCACACACCGCATCCTGTCAGAAACAGTGATAGCTCTTCATCTTCCCCAGCCTAGCTTTTTTTCACTTCCTTTCACACTTCCTGTGCTTCTAGTACGTATCACATTCTGATTACCACAAGCACTATCCACCACTACACAGGACAGCATAGGAAAAGCAATCTAATTAACGAATATCCGTTTACAATTCTATAGAAGCTGTTTATCTGCAGTGTCAATGGGCAGTCTGATTTGGGGATTTCCCTGTACAATAGGTTTCATTATCTCTAAAGATGCGTCTTTAAAAAAAAAAAAAAGGTGTAGTATATTATATCCCACTCAACTGTTTGGCAGATCCCTTTAATCTAAAAATAAAGGGAAAAAGTACTCATTTAAGAAACCACTGTACTAATATGAATGTTTAGTGATCCTTACCTCTGTCCTTTATAAGAAACTCTTGAATCTGAATCTGAAATGAAATGAATTCATTCATTCTATCAGCAAAGACTTATTAAGAGCCTAGCATTCTAACTATTTTGTCAGACATTATGGAGCATATAAAATATTGTCCCTGCTCTTCAAAGAGTGTACAATCTAATTGGAGAAGAAAATTAAAATTGAAATAAATGTTTTCAGTTAGTAATTTAACAACATAAAACTCCACCAGGACAATGTAATGAAACTTGTTTCCCAACCATTAGGTGATTCAAAGTGATGAGAGTTCATGGGAAGGTAAGCTGTGCAATGTGGTGGGCTGAGAGGGCTTCCCAGGGCAGGTGGAATTTGCTCTGGACCTTGTAAGTCACTGTAGGCATTAGGCTGGATGGGAGGAGACAGCCGGGCCCCAACTGAAGCAGGAGTAGGGAGAACACCAAAGAAATATCAGAACTGGCTGCTTGAAAGTCTTGTGCAGAAGCTCTGGCTGGCTGGAGCTGAAGTTTCATGTAGAAGAGCAGGAAGAGAGGACAAGAAGAAAATGTCTAGGTTTGAGACAATTTAAAGAGACCAGAGTATACCATGTTGCTCTAATTACGTTCTCTCAGCCAAGAAAAAAAATACTAGTAAAGCCCCTACTATATACAAGGAATTGGTTGGGGTTGGGGCGGTGTGGGTGGGGGGAGGGGAAAGGAACTAAGAGGAAAAATCTAATTCAAGCTCAGAAGCTAGATGCCAGACATAAAAACAGGAAATGTTAACAATGCAAAATACGCTAAGCCAAACCAAAAAATAAAATACGGAAGGTGAATTAGAAAATAATTACTCCTTCTGTAGAAGAAACCAATTATTTTGTTTACCCTTTCCTTTCTTCTGAGAATAAAAGAACTTTCCTTTATTTCTGAGTGTTATTCCTCCCAGACCCCCAACTCTAGGACTTTGTTATCCACAGCAACTGCCATTTTCTTCCATGACCCAACTCTTCTGACCATAATTGCACTGTAAGGAGTGAGTCCTAGCAACATCTAAGTCAGAGTTTGTTCCTGAAGCCAACTACATCCTTGCTCAACCCTTGGCTTGGTTTTTCAATCTTTCTATCAATAATATGATCATCCTGCTAAAAAATTCCCCCTTTGACAAAGCTAATTCAAACTGGATTCCTGTCACTTGCAACTCAAAGAATCTTATTAAATTTCCCCTTGAAGGCATTAAACCTCTCTTGTATTATAATCATTTGCAATTTTTCCTTCAAATTTCTATGTTGTGAAGCAAGAACTATATCACACTCATTTTTGTGTCACCTAAAGAACTAGGTGTGTGATTTTTACTACCAAACAGTATTAATCAAGAAATACTAGTTAAGTCCCCAACTCTCAGTTGCTTGATACAATCCAGGTTTATTTCTCACTCTCATCAATGGGTACATTTAAAGAGGAGATGGGGAAGCGGATGTGGCTTGGACTCCTGTCTATCACATAGGAGGTCCAGGTTTTGATTCCCAGGGCCTCCTGGTGAAAGGCAAGCTGGCCGCGTGGCGAGCTGGCCCAAGCCAAGAGCTGACCCATGCCGGGTGCTGACCCATGCAGAGTGCTGGCCCATGCAGAAGTGCTGACCCATGCAGTGAGCAGGCCCAAGCAGAAAGCTGGCCCACTCAGGACTGGTGGCCCATGCAGGAGTGCTGGCCCACACAGGAGTGCTTGCCCGGCGGACAGCTGGCACAGCAAGATGGTGCAACAAAAAGCAACACAGAGGAGAGACAATAAGAGATGCAGCAGACCAGGGAGCTGAGGTGGCACAAGAGATTGAGTGCCTCTATCCCACTCCAAAATGTCCCAGGATTGGTTCCCAGTGCTGCCTAAAGAGAAGACAAGCAGACACAGGAGAACACACAGAGAGCAGACAGTGAGTACAAAACAACAGCAGGGGAGGGGATAAATAAATAAATCTTTAAAAATAAATAAATAAAGGGGAGGTGGCTGTCCTCCAGGTTGTGTTTCAGGCACCCAGGCTCCTCTCATCTCGCGACTCTACTCCCATGTCCAAGGAGCCCTGTACTGAATCTTCTGCAGACAGGAGCAAAACGCAGGAAAAGACCTTCTCCTTCTTCATTGCTTCAGCCCAGAAGTGGTGTACATCTCTGCTGCGTTCATTTCATCAGTGAGAAGTAGCCACATAGATACAAGGGATGAGAAACACAGTCACTAGCTGGGAAACCAGTTCCCAGTGACAACTTACCCTGTGGATAGGGGGCATTCATCTTTGATGAAATATTAGCCATCTTTCCAATAAAGATATTCAGATAATGTTTGTTGAATTTACCTTACTACAATAAGGAAAAAGTGAAAGAAAGAGGGAGAGAAATAAAAAAGGAAAGAAAGAGAGAAACCTTCTCTGAGTAAGGTGAAGAGAAAATTCATTGTGGCTTAGAGATGGGAAAGGTTGCTTCAGGGAGCAAGGATACGGCATTTTGCTTGCATTTCTTAAAAGGCCCACTGAAAACATTACAGATCACAAACAAAACTGTAGAGGAACTTTAGTGAAGTGGCAACACATCTAATGTACAATTAAAAAAAAAAAAACTTCAAAATTAACCTTGGGATCTAAACAGCAAAGCCAAAGCTCGTATCTACAGCCGCTTTTTTTGTCAGTCTTTCTCTTCACAGCTAGCAGTTGCCACAAAAAAGCACAGAGCGATCGACCAAGCAACTTTCAGGGAAGGGAAGAGAGTAGAGGAGATGGGGACTTCTTAACCAAGGCCAGACACCAGTGATGGAGACTTAGAGGAACTCGGCACAGTGCCAAGGCAACTCCTCCAGCACCAAGGGGACATTTTCATGGACAGGGACCATGTTTAATTCATCTTTGGGTTTCTTCTAGTGCCTAGCACAGTACCCGACACCTAGCAAATATTCAATAAATATTTGGCAAATAGATAAATGAATGGAGCTGAGATTTAGTTATTACATCTTAGATGCAAAGTGAGCACTGGGTCTCAATAATTGATGGAAAATGAATCTAGAACTAGGGTGCAAAGTTTGAGCAGGACAAACAAGACACACTGAGTGCTGATCTTCTGTTAGTTAGAAATTGGTGTCATCTCAGATTCAGGAGCAAAGATAAGCCATCAAGCAGAGGTCAAAAGGATTTATCTATTTACATGGGATGTTGAGTCAGGAAACCAAGGAAGTTATTGCTTAAAAATTATTGTACAACTGAACTGGAAGAGGTCAATTTTAGTAAAAGATCTTGTTTCTTCCTTCAAGGGCATATGTGCATCACTTCAAAAAGCAGAACCAACTATGGCCAAAACTGTGAAGTAGACCTCACCCCCTCTCCTCCCCTTTTCTCATCCTCCTGTGGCCAGTAAATGTGTTGCCTTGTCTCTAGTGGCTGGATATCTTACTCCCTGCCCCACACACACCCCTCCCTGCCCCCTTTACTGCCCAAGACTTCCCAGGACACCTCTTGCTTCAGATTTTCTTTTCATAAATGTAACCATCATGTGTCCAGTCATCCAGGCTCTGCTCTTGGATAGTGAGAGCTACCTAACTTGTCAATCTGCTCCTGTGTTCAGAAAGTGCATTAATGATAAATTCAGGTAAAATATAATCTTATGGATTGGAGCCTTATGAACATAAGGCATTTACCCAATGGAGTGTCTCTAATCATGGAAATTTTCAAGTGAACTAAGGCCACTGGGGACGAGATCATAGGGCAGGTTGAACTTTCCCTGCCTTTAAAGCACACCAGGGGAGGCAGCCACTCTTTTTGTCTGATAGGACAGCCTGGCTATCAAACCCTTTTAAAAACAGCAACTGTCCTGGTTGCATTAACCCCAAAAGACCTCTCATGGCAAAACCTCGGCCACAAGCCAGTCAGAAAAAAACCATTTCATCACCTGATATCTTTTTGAAAGGGTGCCTGAGTCATTTCCCTTCAGACTGGTCTGACTGCTTTATTTCTGGTTATCTCACAATGCTTCTTATAAATCAATAGTTGAAAACACATAACAGTGGTCCGGTATGTTCCTTCTATACACCTTTGAAAACATTTCAGCCAGATAGTCTAAAGGACAAAATTCAACTTCCCCAAGATTGTAACTGTGACCCGACTACACCAACTTCCACAGTTACTCATGGCTAAAGGAGGGACATTTTGTCTCAATCCAATGAATGGTTTAAAGGCAGATGTCTGAAAAACACTACAAAATACCAGGCTGCCAAGTTAAAAGGAAAGTGTAAGTGTTGGCAACTCTAATGTAAGCCTACGAGTTTTACCCATTTTTCCTTCCCCATTCTCACTCTTCTGGCCTGAAATCTTTTCAGATACAATATAGAGTATAAATTATTTCATACACATAGTCATATAGTCATATGTGTGTATATATATACAAATACATACATTCATGCACATGTAAAGTGACTATTCCTGAAACATTCCTCATGGAGGACGCCTTTTAAAATGTTTTTCTTTGAAATAAGAGTAGGTTATTGTATTTGTTGCAAATCATAGTTTATACATATTCAGCAGTCCGCTCTCTAGATACTCAACCAAATTAAGTTTTGTTTTTCCTCTTGAATTGAACAACAACAACAAAAAAGACTCTAGCGCTAATGAGGAACGTACATAAATCAAGCTCATTCACTGTACTCCATAGAGGAAGATAAGCCTTTAGGCCAGAGCTAATTGATAGATTATTGGGTTCACTTGAAAGTGGCCGATTTAACTTGCTCACTTATCTGGTACCCCATGAAACCTGTGCATCACTCTTAGCTAACAGAGGACGTGAAATTAAACATATTGGGCTATATGAAGCAACCCTGGGGAAACCAGTGCAAATAACAGAGAGGAGGCCTCCAAAGAAAAGCCAAGCAGACAGGCGCTGTCCTCTATGAGCCCTGACACCTGAAAGAATCATTCTAGGACCTTACAGTTTACAAATAATGGTCAGAGGGATGATGCAGCATCCTAAAGAAAAGGTTAGGTCACATCTGATAAACTCTGTTGATTAAAAAGGAGAGAAAAGTAATGCATCCTAGATAACTGTTTATTAAGAACAGCTTTCAGAAAGCCTTGGTAGATAAAATGCATTTTTAAAAGTCCAAATGCTGAAAGCACTTTATTTCTCAATAGTAACCAATAGATGAAGTGTTAGTGTGTCAGCTAACTAAGATCAAGAATTGAGAATAATGGAGAAAGAAACTATGAATGGCCAATCATTATTTTTCAATACTCTAGGTTACTTTCAAATATCTAGAGTATTTTTAATTTTAGAGGACCTGTTTTAATAAATACCAATTAGATAAACATGTTTTAAATTAACATTTTAGGATATGTTATCATATTCTTCGCAAAAGAAGTATACTTCTGAAGTGCTTCAAGACATTTATTTCAGTCATTTATTCAAGAAATCACTTATTTGATGCTAGGCAAACTTCTTAGTTCAGGGGATACAATGGTGGAAAGTTTTCCTCTCTCCTATACCTTCACTCCAGCCCCAATGCAGTCTTGCTTTCACTAAAGGTCTGTCTAAAAATCCCTTGTTTGTCACTCAAATTCTTGTAAATTCTAAATCAACTCTTGTTTTATTTTCCTAGACTGCTTAAAGCAGATATCATGAAATGGATTCGCTTTTAACAATGGGAATTTATTAGCTTACAACTGAGACTGTGAGAATGTCCAAATCAAGGCCTCATCAAGGCAATGCTTCCCCAAAACCTGCCACCCACCCTTATTCCTCTGTCACATGGCAAGACACATGGAGGCATCTGCTGTTATCTCCCTTCTCTTCTGGGTTTCGCTGAGCTCAGCTTTTTGCCTCTATGGCTTTCTTTCTTTCTCTCTGCATTCATCTCATTCATAAAGGCCTCCAGTAAGAGGATTAAGACCCATCCAGAATGAGGTAGGTCACACTTTAAAGTAGCCTCATCAAAAGATCCTATTTACAATGAGTCCACACCCACAGGAATGGATTAACTTTAAGAACATGTTTTTCTGGGATATATACAACTTCAAACCATCACAACTATGTTTATGTAATGTAGCAATTGTGCCAGGCAAGATTCTAGCCTCAAGAAATATCCAGACCGACCCAACACCATCCATGATCACCAGGAGCTCAGAGTCTAGCCCATGAGGATATAGGTAAACATAATCGTTACAGTAAAATAAGTGCTGCGTTAGACCTATGAGCACAATGCCTGTTATAAGAGCAGAGAAATAACAAAAGAGAGTGTGGTTTAATGGGTGTGTGTGTGTTTGTATATGCATATATGTATGTATGTATGCATACACATATATATGGATGGATAGATTAGATGATTGATAGAATAGGTAATGATAGATCATTGAAGATGATAGATAGATAGATGATAGGTAGGTAGGTAGATAGATAGATAGATAGATAGATAGATAGATAGACAGATAGATAGATAGATGTTAAATGGATGAGAGAGAGATGAGTTTTTACTCCAGTAACTATAAAGTAATATTGATAGTCTACCTCATGAAAATAAAAACATGGCAGAGTAATTTAAGATTATAGCACCTAGTGTCAGACAAATCTCTATTGGATATCATTCTCCACCACCTATAAGCTGTGCAAACTTGAAAAAGTTACTTGCCCTCTCTGAGCTTCAGTTTTTACCTATAAAATAAAGATAATAGTAGTACCTAACACAAAGTTATGCTTGTGAAGAGTCCTTCAGAGAGGAGACTAAAAAATCATTGATTTTTTTTTCTTTCCTTATTATTGGTATATAAATGTCCTTTAAAATGGTCTGTGCTCACTAAATATTCAGAATATTCTGTTTTTCATTTCAAAATTGGGTCTAAAATGATGCCTTCAAAAAACGTAAACAAGGAAGGAGGTCGAGCATTTCAATTACATAGGTGATAAGCACATCCAAAAGAACAAGCAGCGATGCAGCAGTAAGTACTCCAGGTTTTTTGGAAGCTATCCTCATTGCCCAGATAATTTTAGATTATTTTTAAAATGGAAAACAGACACACACACCAAAAGGCATAGAACAAACACCCAAAAATAGTTTGCTTCAGTTTTACATGGGTTATTTTTATAGATTTATCTTGCTGTGTGGATTTCATTGTGAATGAAATGAATGCCTGATATTGCTTCCATGGAAACCTGTTTCTTTATGATTGGCTGTGTGGTATCCAGGAGCCTCAACAATACCTCAAAGTACGAATACTGTTAATATTTAACAGATGCAATAAAATCTACCAACCCCATGGCATTTGTTATGCAACTCGCCATTAATAAAGGGATTCACATTTTCTCACCCTCTAAATATCCTTGTGAGGGTTTTTTTTCCCTTGTTAAAACCTGACATACAGCAAACAGGAGTGTGGCGGGTTGGGGGGGTGGGGGCTGGGACAGGATTATAGTGGAAGAAGCATACAATCTTGAAGGTCTGGTGACATAAAACTTTATCAGAGTTATGATTGTAATTACCTTCATTGCATTCGCTCTATTTCTTAAAAGAAAGAAAGAGATTTGCCTGAAAGGAAAGCTATGCCTCTATTTCTGCTATTTTAAATTTCATCATGATTAAGAAATTTTTATTTCATCATGTCACCTAATACAATTTATATAATCGTGAGCATAATGGTGTGATTAACTAAGCAAGATGAAGCAAATGATACAAACTAAGTGGTCTAAAGTAGGCAATGCGTATTTACAAGAGTGTCCATGGGAAATGGAGATTTTTGAAAAGCATACATAATCTGAAACTCCCAGTGTGCCTTCAATTCAATGCCTTAAAAAGCATTCATACCCCAACCTCCCACAAAAGTCTCAGTTTACAAAAGAGTTAAATTTCCAGGTAATCATTTTCTCTACAATCCCTCACCAGAAGATCACTTCCTGAATACTTGAAAACAATCCCCACGTATTTAAAGTTTTACTTCCAGGGACAAGGATACTGAAAAGCAACCAGGGTTTTCAATATTTGCATGCATTATCATTCTAGTTAGGATATTATTTGAGTTGCTCAACTCCAAAGAGATGATCAATCTGAAAGCTTCAACATGCATGTTTAGGTTAAAAACCTTAAAAATAATTAGAGAAAATGAGTACACTCTGAGCTTGTATCTAAATGACTTTACAGAAATGTCTTGATATTGTGCATAAATCCAATGTAAGCCATGTTACGAAATGCTATTGCACAAAATCTCTGGTCTTTTCTAAACCTGATATTTTCTGATAGCCCAGAAAAATAGTTGTCCATGCGTTTTTTGTAAATCTTTAAACTGATAAAGTTTGATGAAAAAGCAGGTTTAAAAATGTATATACAGTAATATATATAATTTTAATAGAAATTTATAAAAGACTTTAAAATCATACACCAAAATATTAGCTGTGTTTATCTCTGGGGGCTGTTGATCTTTGTGGGGTTTGTTTTTTTTTTAATACCTTTCTCTACTTTCCACATTTCTCACATAAAGAATGTGTTTTTGTAAAAGGAAAAACTGTATTTCTAAAGAAATCATCACAGCTCTTTTAATCTTTCTTATAAGAACAATAAAACCTTAAATATGTAAAAAACCTTACACATTTTAAAGTATTGCACACCCATTACCTTATTCCATGCACGTGATAGACTGGGAGGAAGATACAGAGGATGGAGTCTCATTTGCAGATAAAGATTCCGAGGACCAGGGGTCAGCCAACATGGTAAGCGTATAGGGGACACATGCATCAGAGCCAGGAGAAAACATCTGGTGTCCTGGGGTCCCCTGTCCCCCAACACTTAGATTACATATAAGTTAGTGATACTGATCATTTTTACATCTTTTAAAACTAAGTTTAAAATCCATTTTCATGTCTTAATTTCTTATGTATTCTGTTCCTACATCTAATGCACTGTTAAGCATCAAGGAGATGCTCAATAAATATTTGTCCTCCCTTTCTCATAATTTTTTAAAAACATATTTACCTATCTAGCTAAACATATTTGCTTAGAATAGAAAAATAACTCTTCAATCAAATTTCCCTTTAAATTGTTTCCCAAAGTCTGAAGCTGTGGCAGTTTAAAGTTTTATGGTTTCCTAGCCAGCCATGCAGTTTTAGGGGAAAGGGTATGAGAAAAATAGCATGAATGTCCATCTAAGTATAAAGAACAATGCCTAGAAAAAGAGTAAGTGTAACTGCATCAGCACCAGCTTCCCAGTCCCAGTGGGTAATGGAGGGGGGGGCGGGGGGAAGGCAGGTACTGCCCAATGGAGCCACCTTCCCAATCGAGCTCAATCAGAAGACAGGATGAATAGAGCTCCAAAGGAGTCCTAAGACCCATGAGCAGAGAAGGGAGAAAGTAAGGAGACAAATACCCCAAGATGCCAGGCTGGAAGGGATGTTACCTAGGATTCTGAAGCTCCTTTCTTAGGTTCTTCACTGGTTTTAAGGGAACTGCATAAGAAAGGTCACTGCTCATATACATGAGTAAATCAGAAAAAGGTCCCTCTTCCTCCTGGCAGACAGTCTTGCACCAAAGCACTCAATTGGTGCGTGGAGTCCGCATTGGATTCCAGCCCCCACTTACCCCTTAGCCGGGAAGCCTCGTGCAATGAGCAGCCTGCACAACTGTATTCCATAGGCCAGTCCATGAACTGTCAAATTGGGGCTGCCACTAACTGGACAGTATTTTGACTCCTTGTCAGTGAAGTATCCTTTGGTTGATAAATACACATACACACACATCTGATATATAACAGAAACAAAATGTGATTTGGAGATCCAGAGGTAAACGAGTTATTTACCTAATTAAAAGGAAAATGGATACCCACCTCATAGAGTATTTTAATGATTTAGATAATATATATCAAGCACAAAGCACAATGCCTAGTACATAGTATCATTCAATTAAATGTTGGTTCCCTGCCATTTTCCCCTACTAATGCAGAAACTATTGAGATAAAACTGTTGCTACTAAAATAATTTTTTAAAAATCCAATTCCTTTTTGTCATAAATCCTAAAGCCTTCATATTTCCCCATATATAGGAACAAACTCTATTCTCTCGCCTGCCACCATCCTCTACACCACATGCATTTGAGAGTCCCAGGCAGTATGCCATAGACACTAAACCCATCTGGAAGGACTGCAAATTAGTTTTGCGTGAAATGTTAGTGCAAAACTCAAAGCCAGATCTGACTTTACATTTTATAATGAAACTAAAATTTGGCTCATGTTCGCAAAAATCTTTGCCAGCATTTGCTATGGGCCTGTGATTGTCATTAACCCACGGATTTGAACCCATCTGAAAGGCAAAGGATAACAGATCTGCTTAGAGCCAGGCAGAAGTCAGGCATATCTCCCAAATGTCACTTTGAACACTGACCCTGAAAAAATGAGCAGAAGCTGATGCACAAGACTGTGCAGGAAAAATCTGCAGAGTCATTTCTTTCCGTGAACTTGGGTCACAGCCCTTCCTGCAGATCATCTGTGTCTTCCAAATGAGCTCCAGAGACAGATGGGCTATTTCTGAATGTTTTTCATGCTTTCTGGGGTGGCCATGAGTTCTCTTCTTTCTTATAGCTTTTTAGTTTAAAAATTATGAATGTGTAGAGAATCCACCTGCTGTATCTTGACCAAATAAACAAGCAGTGGCAAGAAGACAGCCGCTCTCTGTTACTGCTCCCAATCTTGGCGTCCATTACCATGCTGGCACAGAGTGACACTGTTTCCAAAATGCCCTTTATTCTCTCTCTACGGCAGCTGCAGCTCTCTCAGAAAGTCGGAACGTGCAATCTCACGAGTAGACAATGGCCCCCATAGTGTTTAGATTTTAATAACATGGCATTTCGCCAGATTTTTCTGACCCACTACCATTTTAACATAGACAATTTCTAGGGAAGGAAACACAAGGCAAAGATCTAAAATGTGGTATCTTAATATATGACAATTTGTGCAAATCAGAGAACTTTGATCATCAAAGCAAGTTTAGAAATAATGGAGGACATTATACAGGCACAGGACAAATAAACAAATGAAGCTACCCAAATCAGAATGGAAAGGTACAAAAAGCAACACAAAGTTAAAGTGGTTTAAAACTGGAAATTAAAAATAAATTCCTTCAAGTTTAAGAACAACATGGAGGAGGAAAGCGATAACAGAAAATAAATAGAGAGCTTATGTTCTCTGTGGTGCCTTCTGAGTTATAAAAACCATCCAGCTGATTGTACCAGATGGGGCTAGAGCCTCTGGGGAGATGGGGCAAAGAGAAAAACAGGGCTCTGGCTTTGCCTCTATCCATTGATTCACCCAACATGTACACCCTCTGCATATGATTGACATTTAGTACTCATGAAGGCTAGGACCGATGTGCCTCTTGGCAAAGAACTCCAAATCTTTGAATCCCATTTCTCCTATACCCATAAATAAATTAGTGGCCGCTACTGTGATGTTTAAAAAAACTCAAAAATTAATATATGAATAGTCTTAACCAAATTTCCCTCCTCAGAATTTTTGAAGCACTTTATTGGCTCTCACAACTTCTGAGCCTGTAGTGTAGTTGTTTGTACGCATCCTATCAACCCTCTCACACACCTTGGAAACTGATTCCACATCAAAGTACCATTTTTTAATCCCGCAGATCCTAATACAGCATCTTGAATAAAGAAAATATTTCAAAATGTGTTCAACCTTCATGCTATATCCATTTATTTCCCTAAGTTCAAAATCACTATTTAGAAGTAGTTTCAGCAGGGTTCTGTTTTCCCCTCAGCATATCTCCACATTCATTCATTCCACCATGGTAGGCACCAGGTACTTCTCTAAGTTTCTCCAGGATACCAGAGTAAAGACAACATGTTCTCTGCCCAGCAGAGTCCATTTAGGGAGACAATAAAATGAGCAAATTACTCTAACAGTGTAATGATGGTTAGTTTTGCTTCTGAAATGGCTTAGGAGAAGGGTGATGGTGGGACTTCAGATTAGAGGTAGTCTGGAAGATTATATCTTGCCAGACAAAATATAATCACAGAGATGAGGCTAGAAACGTACATGGTTTTTATGACTCAGGGAGTCTGTCTATCAAGTTCAAGGCTGATTCCCATGTGCTGACAGGTGCTCAATATTTCCTGCACAAAGAAAAAATGGGTTGGGACAGGCAACCTTTGAGCCATAAGCTCTTTAACTGGTCTACAGAGGCATAAATGTGGATGACAATTACTTTTCTTGAGGTCGCGTCCTGCTTTCCAGTTGGTCTTTTCAAGGGAACCCCTCCCAAGAGGCAGGCAGGCCCAGTGCAAACTCGCCATACCATCTGAGTTCCAAGAGAGATAGTCCAGTAAAATATAAACTAGGATGACAGAGCATTGTCTGGATTATTTCTGCTGTATTCCTAGTATCTGCACAATGTCTGGAACATAGTAAAGCACACAAGAGAATGTGCTGAATGAATAAATAAATGAGGGAATCATGAAAGGACCTAAAGCAATGACTCTAAAGAGGGGAACCAAACAAATAGCTCCAAAGACCAGAGGGCACACAAAGTGAAGAAATTCTTCTATCTTCTCTCATCATATTCAGAATAGGACCTTAGTCCAAAACTGTTCTTGGCCTTGGCCCTTGCCTTGGAATGAATGGGGGAGCAATCTGAGCACTCCCTAGAGGTAGGAGTGTGTACAATAAATTCATTTTAAAAGTATGCTTAAAAAGAAAAAAAAAGGCAACAAAAAAAGCATGCTCAAAGTATTGCTAGGAATACAGTAGAGAAAAGCAGAACAGCATTTCAGTCTTAAGGTTAAAAAGACTTCTTGGAAGTGGGGCTGTATTAGTCAGCCAAAGGGGTGCTAATGCAAAATACCAGAGATTGGTTGGTCTTTATAAAGAGTATTTATTTGGGGTAGAAGTCCACAGTTACCAGGCCATAAAGCATAAGTTTCTTCCCTCACCAAAGTCCATTGCCACGTGTTGGAGCAAGACAGCTGCCAACGTTTGCCAGGGTTCAGGCTTCTTGGGTTCCTCTCTTCCCGGGGCTGCGTTTCTCTCCGGGCTTAGCTCCTCTGTTTCCTCCACAAGGTCAGCTGTAGACTATGAGGCTCTCTAGGCTTTGCTTCTCTCCACAAGGCCAGCTGTGAACTCTCAGGCGAATAGCTCGTCTCTATCCTGGGGCCTTCTCTCCAACATCAAAACTCCTGCATCAAAAACTGCTCCCTCTGTCCTTTGCCTTGCCTTTTATATTTGATTTCCCCATCCACCCTACTGATGTGGCCCAGTCAACGCCCTAATCATAACTTAATAATGCCCAGATTAACAGATCAGTTTACAAGCATAATCTAATATAGATTTTTGGAATTCATAATTACATCAAACTGCCAAACGGCTACATTCCACCTTCTAAATTCCAAAAATACATTACAATATTAAAAAAACCTTAAATCAGTAACAATTCAAGTACAAAATCATATCATAATCATATTAAAGAAATACAGTTCATCTTGGGGCAAAGTCCTGTCTGCTATAGACCTCTGAAACTTACAAAACCATTTAACTGCTTCCAATACACAAATGGATAAAGAATAACCATTTTCATTATCATAAGGAGAAATTGGGATGTTAAACATGAGTCATGGATCCTCTACAGTTTAGTAAACCTGCAGGGCATCCTCCATTCGGTTTCAAAGTCTGAATCATTCTTAAGATGATGGATTCTTCTCCTTGGGGCCACATGGGAACCCACCCTTTCCACAGGCTTGCCCAGTGACCATTTTCTTGGTTCCACCCTCATCAAGCATCTGGGTGTCGACCAAGCTCTGGACCTCACCCTCCAAGAGTTTTGAGGTGATTGCCACACCTTACCCAATCTTTGGGTTAGAGTCTTAGCCCCCTTAGTACAGTGAGGTGAAGACAACATTCCCCCTAACCTTTGGCATACAGGTTCAACCCTCTCAGAGCAATGGGTTGACCACCTGGCCTTCTCTAATCCTTGCAGGACAGGAGCACCCCTCTCAGACCTATGGGGTGCTGACCTTAACTGCCCTAATCTTTGAGGAATGTGCTCCACCCTCCCTGTACCCTGGGGCGGCAAAACTCTTCCTGAACATTGGGCGGCAACATCCACCCTCTTCAACTGCTGGGGCAAACTCACCCTCTCTGCACCCTGGGGAGGCAAAACTCTCCCAGAACATCGGGTGGGAACGTCCACCCTCTTCAACTGCTGGGGCAAACTCACCCTCTCTGTGCACAGGGGTGAGACTTCTCTCTTGGCCCAAGGCGATGTCTTAATTCCAGATCTCAGCTTCCATGGGTTTGATTCTCAGATATCTCAAGTCTGTGGCTACAGGAGACAAGGTTTTCTTTCAAGGCACACATAGAAACTTTCATATCATTCATGCGACATTTAAGTTTCAAATTTGAAGACTTTAGCTCATCTCTTTCTTTTGTAACTTTATCCAGAGTATCTAGGAGGAGCCAGCCAGCATCATTGTACTTTTTGACTCCACAAAATTCTGTTACGGTCCTGAAAACACTCTCACCCAGATCCTTGCTTCTTATAAGCGTGGAAGTAGGGGAATCCAGTGATGCTATTTTGTGTATCTTTATTGCCAGCTCACGCCATAGAATGTTAGCAACCTCTTCATTATTGGAAAGGGAGTCATTAGTACCCCTGAATCCAATTAGAGTAGACAGCCAATAACAAAACTCCCAGCGCCACCTCAGACATCCCATGTTTAAGACTCTGTTCCTCAAGAACCACTCCCAGTACCAAGCTGTCTAAATGCTCTTGTATTACAATTAGCCCAGTGCTTGCTGGACCAAACACCTGGACACAATTACCTGGCTGAGTAATTGTGTCCAGGTG
>JAQZBX010036757.1:0-24056 GCA_029593785.1 Cabassous unicinctus
GCACATGGGAGTTCATTATACCATTCTGTTTCATTTGTATTTTGAAAATTTCCATAAGAAAAAGATTTTTTGAATGGTCTTATTTGTTTAATGGGGATTTTATAAAATGAGAGTGAAAGATAAAATCACTTTAAACAGTTAAAATCTCTTACAAATATATTAATGATGATAAAAAGAATGACTACTTCAAAACACATCATATTTTAGGTCGAACCAAATAATTTGCTGATATCCAGCTGTTTTTTCTACCTTTTTAAATGGCAATTTCATATGGTTCAACCTAATGTGTTGAGTGTTCAAGTGGAACAGTTGTGACCTTAGGTAAAAACAAAGCTAACTTCTCTATATTATGGAACATACAACATTAAAACCATCAGTGCAAGATACTAGCCATTCTAGGTAGAGACACTGTTAGGCTCTTCTTTGTCAACTTTATTAATAATAGATTATATTCCATTTTCTGGCTAAATAAAAGTTTGTTTTTAAACCAAAAACAAGGAGTTAAATGTATCCTTTTTCAGAAAGACAAAATATTTTTCTCTTTGTAGGAGTTATGATCGAAGTTCCAGGAGCTTAGATCAAGATTCTCCTTCAAAAAAGAAGAAGTTTCAAACTAATTATGCTTCTACTACCCATTTAATGACTGGCAAGAAAGTGCCATCATCTCTACAGACAAAGCCTAGTGACTTGGAAACAACAGTATTTTACATTCCTGGAGTTGATGTAAAGGTATAAACATAATTGTCTAAAATAAGGAATAAGATTATTAGTAGTAATGTTTATTTTCTATAATATTTGTTCTTCCTTTAACCATTATATTACAAATGTGATATTCTGACCTTTTTTTCCCTTAACATTCTGAATATAAGAACGTCCACATTGCAAGGTGCCATTTCTTTTATCCAGCTTTTTCCTTGAAAGTTTGGCAGGAAGAAAATAAAAGACAAAAGATAATTCAAGGGACTTACTGTATGGTTATGGGTACTGCCCCCTCCCCATAAGTATTGCAGTGTCTTAGGTTCTAAAGGAAACCTAGAAGAATCACATGGTTATCTTTTTTGTACATTGCTATTCATTACTAACATACTTGTTAAACCTCATCTAATGCAACTTTATTAAGCACCTTTTTTTTCAGATTCTAGAATTATTGAATCCTAGAATGTTCAGCTTTTAAAACTTTAAAGATTATCTGGGATGAATTTTTAACTTTAAAAGTGAAAATAACTTAAGAAACTTGCCAGGGCCACAAAGCTAATGTGTAAGCACTAGAACTGGGTCTTTTTACTCCTGGACCAATATTTATTCTATCATATTTTTCTACATTTCTTGGTTTTCCTCCTCTGTATAATATTAATTTTGAAGTTTATTTGTTTCAATACAGTTGCATTACAATTCCAAAACTCTAAAGACTGAATCACCTAATACCTCCAGAGGATCTTCCTTGCCAAGAACACTCTCTAAAGAGTCCAAGCTGTATGGTATGAAAGATAGTGCAACATCTCCTCCTTCTCCTCCTTTACCTTGCACTGTTCAGAGCAAGACTAACACCTTACTTCCTCCCCAACCCCCACCTATTCCTTCAGGTATTTAAGGAGAATATACTCTATTTTTGTTGTTGTTGTTTTGTTTTGTTTTTATCCAGCTTAATTGTTGGTCACCTCCTACTTGCTCTATTGAGACTTTCTTTCAAATTTAAATGTATAAGTTAAATGGACATAAGCTTGTTAATAATGACTGTACAAAAATCACATGGAAATGTGGGTCAACTTCTTTTGGCTATATTTCAAACTTTAGAATATAAGTTGTTAAAGTTAATATATTAAACAGTTTACTTCATTAAATGTTAAGGACTATGAATATTTAGAAAAGGATAGTTTTATGTAGTTCAGATTCGGAACTTATGATATAGATGGAGATATCAAACATATACATTTAAAAGAATATGTTAGGCTTAACCATAACTCTTAGTTATCTATAGCTGTATGACAGATTACCCCCAAATTAAGTGGTTTATAAACAAAAAACGCAGTTTCTGTGAATAAGAAATTCAAGAGCAGTTTGGCTGGGTGAATTTGGCTCAGGGTCTTTCATGAGGTTGCAGTAAAGATATTGGCCAGGGGTGCTGCTATCTGAACACTTGACTGGGGCTGGAAAATATGTTTTCAGTGTGTCCCATTCACATGGTTGGCAAGCTAGGGCCTCAGTTCCTCCCCACATGGGCTACCTAAGTGTTGTCATGACATGGTGGTTGACTTCCTTCAAAAGGACTGATGTAAAAGAGAACAAGGCAGAAGCTGCTATATCTTTTATGGCTTAGCCTCAGAAGTCACATACCATCAGTTCCACCCTATCTTATTGGTCATACAGGTCAGCCCTATTCACTGTATGAGGGAGCTACACAAGGACATGAATACCAGTTGGCAAGGATCACTGGGAGCCATCTTGAAAGCTGTCTATAACACTGCGTGTTACTATCTTATATATATAGTAGAATTTACAAAAAGGGAGTATCAGGGTAGACGAGAATTATTTGAAAGAGTTTCATTTGGAAATGGAACTTGATATATAGATCTTTAAAAACAGGCAGTAATCACGTTAATAATGCCTAATATTTTTGTCAATTTTTAACCGATTAGACATATCTGTATCCATTGAGTTCAAGACAAATATTATCTGGATTTTATAAATGAGGGAAATAAAGGCTTATAGAAGTTGAATGTCTTTCCTAAGTTTACACAACTAAATATTAGGGTTGGAAACCTAAGCCAAAGCATCTAAGTCTTAGTTATTCTACTCATTCTACTGAAATGGAAATATTTCATTAGCTAGAAGGAAAGAGAGCTGGCAGCCTGGGAAGAGAAGCATTATGTGCACATGCTAAGAACGTACACAGCATGGAAATAGGAAAGCCTGAAATAACCAGGTGTTTCCTTACTTGCCACTAAACGTGGTTAGCATTTTCCATATCTTATTTCTGAAGTGGACAAATGAATTAGTGTTAATGAGAGACTTAGCAAGGTATAAAGTTGAATAATTGAACCAATATTTGTGACCTAGAGCAAGTAGGAATAACTTTTATTATATAGCATTAATCATCTTTGTATTCTAACATTCATGTATCATTTCTATCAACCTGCTATTTTTATTCTTTCTCATATGGTCTTAAGCTTAAGGTGCTTCACCTGTTTAAACTGTCTTAATAGTTATAATTTCTCACTAAATTATCTTCTTATGTTTTATTGGACCTATTTATCAAATTCCATTGAATGTACCTCACATTTATAAATGTTCTAGCCAAAGGAAAAGGAAGTGGAGGAGTAAAAACAGCCAAGTTATATGCCTGGGTAGCACTTCAGTCATTGCCAGAAGAAATGGTTATTAGTCCCTGCCTATTAGACTTTCTGGAAAAGGCTCTGGAAACTATCCCAATTACACCAATTGAACGGAATTATACAGGTAAGCATCTTCCTTTATATACTTACCTACTTTTCTCATCACATATATTTTTGGGGACTATTACTTAGAAGATAGGATATATGATATATGGTCCATTCAATGATAATTATAAAATACTTATAAAACTTCAGAGGAACTTGAGAGATCATCTTGTCCTCATTTACCAATAAGGAAACTAAGTCCTGGTGAGATTACATGATTTTCCCAAAGCCACAGCTAGTTAATAATAAAATTAACATCTCTACATTCTTAGTATTGAGCTATATATTTTACACTATATCTGGACTTAGGTTGAAAAAAGATCTTGTACAGGAACTAATGGCATCTAATGGCATGGCTAGAAGGCCCTAGATCTGGGAGAAAGATTTAGAAACCAAATGGTGTTGGGAAGAGGAGGTTATATATTTGATGATAGGTTCTTAAAACTAAACCCAGTTTGAGGGGAAATGCTCATTTTCCTGGTGTGCATAGGGTTGCACATTATTGTCTTTCAGGGGCATAATAACTGTTGTTTTCTTTGCACAGTTTTGGTATAGCAACAGGCAAATTCGAGTTTGGAGGAATGAGCAAGAGGTTTGAATCCGGAAATATGTATAGAATGATGGGTGTCTGTACCCCTAATCAGCTAAACTTGAACAGTGAGGTATCTGTACCCCTGATCTCAGAAATAGCATAAGAGAAAAGGAATTTTTAATAAATAGTTTGTCCTTGTACTTGAAGATAAAACTTAAAACTAACTATTTCAACAGCTGTCAGCTCACAAGATGAAGATATGGGACATTTTGAAATACCAGATCCAATGGAAGAGTCAACAACATCATTAGTATCATCTTCAACTTCCGCTTACTCTTCCTTTCCTGTAGATGTTGTGGTTTATGTACGAGTTCAGGTGATATACATTGTCTAGTCCTTTTTATTTTAAGGGGAAAAAAATCATTCTTAAGTTTGTTTGAACATTTTCAACATGATTTCCCTTTTAAAGTTCTCTTAACCTTGTAAGTTGATGGACCTTTGGGATGTCTATGATGGCTTTTAGGTTTCCTGAACCTTCAGGAGGTATTTGTAAAATTTTGTGTGTATATTTACTTTTCTGCTGAGAAGTTGCATAGGTTTTTGTGTTTTCAAAATTTTTATTTCATACTTCTGTGGCAAAAATAAAAATATAGTATGTAAGTTAATACCATTTTTTCAGTATTTTGTGCCTTTTCAGTATGGCAACTTTTTTCCTTACCATTATGCTTCTTTCTGGGCAGTTATGTAAATAATTGAGATATAAAGTCACAATAATTCCTTTGTTAGAATTATTGCTAAGAGTTTTCAATTTAAATAAAAGGGAAATTACTTCCTTTAGAAGACTTGATTATGAATTAGTGTAATATCAGTATATATATCTTTAAATTTCTGAAATATCTAAATGTATTGCTCAGAGATGACTCTTAAAATATTTAGTTTTTTAAAAAATTATACCATTTTGTTAATTCGTTTGGTTCATGTATCATCCTTCTATTTGAAAAACTAGGACATTAAGCACAAAACACTTTTAAGTGTCAAATGAGTAAACATGGTAAGAAATTTGGTATATGTGGATTGAAATTAAATGGAGCTTTTGGAATCCAGTATGAAATTTTTTAACCATCGAGTTCCTAGAAACTTTTTTTTTGTACATTTTAGCCCTCACAAATCAAGTTCAGCTGTTTACCAGTGTCAAGAGTTGAATGCATGCTAAAGCTGCCATCCCTGGACTTGGTATTTTCTTCAAACAGAGGAGAACTCGAGACTTTAGGGACTACATATCCTGCAGAGACTTTATCTCCCGGAGGTAATGCTCAGAGCGGAACAAAGAGCTCTGCAAGCAAAGCTGGAATGCCAGGTATAGAAATATTCTTGTATTCCTCTGGTATAAACTCAAATACTATTCTAAAATAGATAATATTTTAATAGTAATTAATAAATACTGTTTTTAAATAAATTTGGAAAAGGACTATTTTAGAAATAGAATATTTGTAGAAAAAAAATCTGTAGTATACCAAAGTTTCCAGTATATTTTATGTGTTTACTAGAACTTGTGTATCCTTTAGTTATTATTTTTGACCAAATGGCAGTTGGAAGCATTTTGTTTTTGGCTTGAGTGTTCACAGTGCAAGCACTGTAAAGTGTCATCGAATAATACATATGCTCAAGTAAATTTTGAAATTGTGGTAACATATATACAACATAAAATTCCCATTTAACCACTTCCAATTACATAGTTCAGTGGTGTTAATTACATTCACAACATTATGCTTCCATCACCACTGTCCATTACCAAAACTTTTCCATCACCCAAAACAGAAACTCTGTATTCATTCAGCATTAACTCCTCATTCCCTCCTCCCTCTAACCTCCTTTCTGTTTATAAATTTGAATATTCTGGTTATTTCATCTAAGTGAAATCATAAAATACCTGTTCTTTTTGTGTCTGGCTTATTTCACTCAACATGATTTCTTCAAGATTCATCCATGTTGGACCATGCATGCATCAGAGCTTTATTCCTTTTTATGGCTGGTTGTTATTCTATTGTATGTATATATCATATTTTATTTATCCATTCAACTGTTGATGGACACTTAAACATTGCTTCTACCTTTTGTCTATAATGCCACTATGAACTTCTGTGTACAAATATCTGATGTAGTCCCTGCTAAAAACTAAATATTCTTATGGGTATGAATCTAGAAGTGGGATTGCCAGGTCTTATGGTAATTCTGTGTTTAACTTTTTGAGGAACCACCAAGCCATTTTTTACAGCAGCTGCACCATTTTATACTCCTACCAACAATGTATGAGGTTTCCTGTTTCTCTGTGTCCTCACCAACACTTACTATTTTCTGTTTTTCAAATAATAGCCATTCTACTAGGTATGATTTGGTATCTTGCTGTAGTTTTCATTTGTATTTCTCTAATGGCTAATGATGTTGAGCATCTTTTGCAAGCTTATTGGCCATTTATATATGTTCTTTTTTTAAATTTTTTTTTTATTTTTTGCTTATTTTAAATTTATTTATAAATCTTTAGATTATATAACTGTCACATAAAAAATATAGGGAATTCCCAATGCCCCAATCCCTCCACCTCCAACACTTTCCCACATTAACAACATCCTTCATTACTGTGGTACATTTGTTAGAATTGATGGGCACATACTGAAGCATTGCCACTAACCGTGGATTATAGTTTACATTGTAGTTTACACTCTGTTCCACACAATTTTGTAAGTTATGACAAAATATATAATGGCCTGTATCCATCATTGCAGTGTCATGCAGGACAATTCCAATGTCCCGAAAATGCCCCCATATCACAACTATTTTTCCCTCTCCCTCCCCTCAGAACCTCCGATGGCCACTGCCTCCACGTCAATGATAAAAGTTCTTCCATTGCTAGAATAATAATAAGTCTATAGTAGAATAATAGTCTACTTTAGTCCATTATTCATTCCCCAGTCTTGAGGATTTTGTAATGGTGATGCCCACTGTGCCTTTAATTGAGCGGGAGCTTAGATTCCCATGGGGTAGAGGGATGGAACTATCTTTCTTACAGTAGCATACTCTCTGTTTCTTGGGATGGGCACTGTCCATCATCATCACCTTGTTAGTTGTCCTGGGTGAGTCCAATGAATTGGAGAGTAGGTATTACAACTGCTGAGATTCAGGGCCCAACTGGCACACGGACAGACCAAAGATTAAAGTCTCTTGGACTCCACCTATCAAATATAGTACTAACTGTAGGTTCAAAAAGAAGGGGAAGGAGAGCCATGTGTAGGGAAACCACAAATGAGTCCAACTATGTCACACTGGGGAGCATAAATTCCAAGGTAAGGCCCACTGGCAGGATGCCAAACTCCTGAGCTATCTGCCCTGCACATAGTGTCTGGATATCTCTAGAGCCCTCAGGAGCCCCATTATTTGAGGCAGTATTTACTGTGGCAGTCAATGAGATCCTGCAGAGACGTCCATAAGCATAACCTCTGGAATGACTTCCCAACTCACTTTGAAATCTCTTAGCCATAAGAACTCATTTGTATTTACCATTTCCCCCTTATGGTCAAGGTCTTTTTCCAGGTGCATTGCTAGTTGGCACTTGGTAATAATTCCTTGGTGCCAGGGAGACTTATCCCCAGGAGTCATGTCCCACACCGGGGGGAAGATAACACATTTATATGCTGAGTTTGGCTTAGAGAGAGGCCACATTTGAGCAACAAGGGAAGCCTCAGGAGGTAACTCTTAAGCAGCATATAATATTAGGCTAAGTTTCGATTTCAAAAGAAAAGGTTCATAAGTACAATCATCAATATCAAGGGCCTGCGCAATGGTCTGTCCTCCTTCACTAGGCACCACCCCTGTACTCGGGGATTCTTGCTGTCCCCTTAGAGGATGTAGCAGGACTTCCCAGGATGGGAATTCAATATTCTTTCAGTTATTGTGTGGATCTCTTCCCACCGTTGACAATGCCCTGTGAACACTTGAACACATTCATATGCCTTAGATGCATGCACCAGATGAACCCCCTCCCATACATCCCCCTGTCACCAACACCCTGCACCAGTGTTCCTCCACTGCCACTGTTGTGGCCCTTCTGTGATCCAAAACCTTTCCAAAGATGAAGCCAAGAAAATAACCAAATAAAAATAATAAAATAAAAAAAACCTTTTAAATTTTTAACTAATAAATTTTTAGACATTGTGTCTTTCATCACTGTAAGACCTGTTGTCTTGTATGTACAGTGACATTTTCTTCCGTATTTTCCCCCAGTGTCTTTTTTTTTTATTTTTTAATTTTATCTTCAGAGAACCTTTAGGTTACAGAAAAGTCACATAAAGAATATGGGGGATTCCCATATACCTAATGACCTCCACCTTTTCCGCCTCCCCTGTTAATAACATTTTACATGTGGATGGTACATTTGTTAGAATTGATATACAAATATTGAAGCATTGCTGCTAACCATGGTCAGTGGTTTACATTATGATTTATATTTTGGGCCATACACTATTATAAATTTTGACAAAATTTAAAATAGCCTGTATCCATTATTGCAAGATCATACAGAACAGTTCCAATGACCTAAAAATGCCCTATGTTCCATCTATTCTATTCTTCCCTCCACCTCTCCCTCTCCTTGGGACCTATGGTAACCACTAAGTTTCACTTTTTGAAGAATAAGAGTCATAGTTACTTGCTGTAATTTTGAGGGCTTGACACATTGTAGTTTTAACCACAGACCTGCAAATCCCCAGAGTTTACCTGCTCCTTCCCCTGCCCCTCCCCCCAGTTCCATAGGTAGTCCAACCCAACCACCCACCCCACCCCCCTCACACACCAGCACCACCAAACACAATAGCATTACTGCACCACTGTCACACCCATCCACTGCACAACTACGCCCTTCCACCTTATCATAGATTTTGCCCATATGGGCATTGGCTCACAACCCTCTTACTCCCTTTCTGTCTCCTGTAAACCTATCTTGCAGACTCTAGCTCTGTGAGTCTGCTCAATTTGCTTAATTCATATCAGTGAGGTCATGTAGTATTTGTCCTTCATTTCCTGGCTTACTTCACTCAATATAAGGTCTTCAGGATTCATCTGCATTATCCTGTGTGTTAATACTGCATTCCTTCTTAAAGCTGAGTAATATTCCACTATATGTATATACCACAATTTGCTTATCCATTCATCTGTTGATGGACATTTGGGTTGCTTCCAGCTTTTGGCATGGGTGAATAATGCCGCTATGAACATTGGTGTGCATATATCTGTTCATGTCCTTCCTTTCAGTTCTTCTGGGTATATACCCAGCAGTGGGATTTTTGGATCATATGGCAGTTCTATAGTTAGCTTCCTAAGGAACCGCCAAACTGTCCTCCACAATGGCTGCATCATTCTACATTCCCACCAGCAGTGGATAAGTGTTCTCTTTCCTCCACATCCTCTCCAACCCTAGTAGTCCTCTGTTTTTTTAAATAGCTGCCAGTCTAATGGGTGTAAGATGATATCTCATTGTAGTTTTGATTTGCTTTTCCCTAATAGCTAGTAATGTTGAACATGTTTTCATGTGCTTTTTTAGCCATTTGTATTTCTTCTTTGGAGAACTGTGTATTCATATCACTTGCCCATTTTTTAAATGGGTTGTTTTTTTATTTTCGAGATGTAGGATTTCTTTATATATGCTGGATATTCGGCCCCTATCAGATAAATAGTTACCAAATATTTTTTGCCATATATATCTTCTTTAAAGAAACATCTGTTCAAGTCCTTTGCCCATTTTGGGGCTGGGGATTGTTTGTCTTTCTGTTGTTGAGTTGTAGGAGTTCTTTATATATTCTGGATAATAAACCCATAACAGACTTAAAGCTTCCAAATATTTTCTTCCATTCCATAGGTTGTCTTTTCACTTTTTTGATAATGCCCTTTGCACAAAAGTTTTTAATTTTGATGAAGTACAATTAATCTATTTTTTTCTTCTGTTGCTTGTGTCATGCTTTTGGTGTCATATCTTAGAATCCCTTGCCTAATATAATATAAGGTCCTGAAGATATTCCATTATGTTTTCTTCTAAGAGTTGTATAGTTTTAGCTCTTATTTTTAGGTTATTGATCCATTTTAAATCAATTTTTATATATGGTTTAAGGTTGGAGTCACTTTCATTCTTTTGCATGTAAATATCCAGTTTCAGTTTCACAGTACCAGTTGCTGAAGAGACTGTTCTTTCCCCATTGGGTGGACTTGGCTCCCTTGTTGAAAATCAGTTGGCCAAAGTGTTCAAGTACTTTTGAATGTTTTATTTTATGCTAGATTTTTACACGTAAGATTATCAGTATTGCAAATGGGAAATAAGAGCCATAGTGTTATTTTGAAAGGATTTCTTAGGACCCTGAATTAAAATTGTATCAGATATATATTTTTAACTGGTGCATTTTTGTTACCTAACCCAGATGTGATTCTTAAAGGTTTTGTTTTCAAAACAGAACTGATAATTTTCCTGAAGAAGTAAGTACTCTTCACTATATTAATGCTCAATGCCATCTCTGCCCTAAAAATTGTATAGCGATCACAAATACAAATGACAAAGATTTGACTGAATACTTTCAAAGAAAAAAAATTCATTGAATGAAAATTCATAAAAGAACTGGCTGGCTTATCATTAAAACTGTGGTTCTTATCTGTGAGTGATTTTACCTCCAGGGGACATTTGACAATGTCAGGAGACAATTTTGATTGTTACAACTGAGGGGGGTCCAACTAGCATTTAGTAGGGAGGACAGGGATGCTACTAAATATTCAACCCCCAAACAAAGAATTGTGTAAAATATCAATAGTATCAAGGTTTAAGAAGCCCTGCATTAGAGTACTTTAAAAAAATCCTAAACTCCATTTTTAAGAGAAATATAAAGATGAAGACAGTGAAGAGGGAAACAACTTTCTGATTTAGAAGGAAATGCAGCTCAGGTTTTGGCTCCTGTTTTTTGAGCAGTCACCTTAGATTTGAAAATTTATCCTAATAATCAAGCATCAGTAGGAAAAATTATCACAAACTGGCTTCAGAGAAACCATGGCATTTAAATATTTTTTTTCTTGGAGAAATGGAATTTAGTTCCCTAGTATTTACATGTAACATTGGGGAAATGCTTAAAGCAAAACATTTGTTTCTCTATGTGATTCTTTGAAAGTTCTCACAACAAAGTAGAATAAAAATGTTAATCTCTTAGAAATAAAGGTTTTGCTAATGTATTTGCCCCTTACCTTAGTTCTAAAATATTGTTGCTACAATTGTGTTGTGGTAAACCAAATATTGGGCTGATAGTATTGGTTTTTGAAAGCATATTTTTCTTATTATAAAAATAATTTATTCATTATAGAAAATATAGAGAACAGAAAAGTACTAAAAATAAAAATAACTTAATATCCCTTTCTTATAACCAGTGTTATCAGTTCTTACTCCCCAGCATTTTTGGAGAAATACAATCTTTTTCCCAGGCAAGATTGATATATGATCTCTTCTGTTAGGGACTTTTTAAAATATAAAATATCATAGGTGTTTTCCCAAATCATTAACTTTCCCACATCAATAACTTTAATAACTGCACAATATTCCATCATGTGGATCATATATTTAGGATGCCTTGGGCTTTTTGATTTTTGTTTTTAGCTTGTAAATAATATTGTAATGAACATTTTTGTATATAAATATGTATAAACATCCTTAGGATGAATTCTTAAAAGTGGAATTTCTGGGTCAGAGAATGTGAACATTTTTTAAGTGTTTAATATGTTTTGCTCTCTAATAAGACTTAAGATTTCTACACACTCACCACAGTGTGTGTGGACAACAAGTTCACTGTACTCTCCCCAACATTGTGCTTTAAATTTATTTTAACCTGTATTTTATTACTTTATTGGCTTTTTTTAGAGAGAAAGCAAATATATAAACATTGCCCATTTTTCTATTGGAATGTTCACCTTTTTCTTAATGACCAAGTGTCACATAAATTATTGATGCTTAACTTATTATAGCAGTATATATGTACTGTGCTAATAATATGTAGTGAAAGGAACATGAAATGAGCACCTCCTTCTATACCCTTACTAGGATTCTTTAGAAGAAGAAAAAATGAAATGCCACCCCTCATTTTATCATCATAAAACATTCAAGACAGAATGACAATGAGAATAAATTGATAGGAAGTATAGATTATGACAGTATCCATTCTTTTATGGGATCTTTATTGGATGTCTACATGGTCAAGGTTTAGTGCTAGTGGATGAACATTCAATGGTGAACCTAACAGACCCATATCTGTTAATGTGGAATTGGAGGAACAGATAATAAACAAGCAAGCCAACACATTTTATGTGGATAAGGGTTAAGTGGTTAAATAAGAGTTAGCCAAGCAGAGAGGTGGGGGAATGAACACTCCAAGCAGAGCATACAAAATCTATGAACCAGGAAGGAGTTTGGCAACTTTGAAACGAAATAGAACATGTAAGTGGGGCATGATGAATAAAGTATAGACAGGCATGAAAAAGATTTCAAGAGATAGGAAAGAGCCAGATTGTGTAGGAAAGCCACTGAAAGGGTAAGCAAGAAAGTAGACATGATTCTGATTTACACTTTGAAAACATGAGACCAGCTACAATGTGACTATCAACTGAAGGTAAACAAGAGTGGTAGGAAGCAGGGAGAGCAATTGGCTGTTGTAGCAATCCAGGCAGGGTTGATGATTGCTAAGGCTAGAATAGCAGTGCAGATGAAGGGAAATTGACAGACTTGATAAATATTAGAAGTAGAAATGATAGCATAACAGAGTGTCAGAAATGAGAAGGAAGAAGAACTCCCAGGTTTCTGATGGAGCTATTTGCATAGAATTGTCATTTACTGGAGATGGGAAACACTGGAAGGAAAGCAGATTGGAGGGAAATATCAAGAATTCAGTTTTGGGCATGGTATACTTTAGATGCCTGTGTCCCATTCTAGTAGGATGTCAAATTAGCAGTAGCAAATACATGAATCCAAGGGAGGTCTGGGCTGGTGATACATATTTTGGAATCATCAGAAAAATCATATAATGCTGTATTCAAAGGGTCTCATAGTATTTGTTTTTAGAGCATATTTGAAACTAGCCAGTCCACCCCTAGAAAATGTTGCTGATAAGTGCACTTGGCTCTCTAAGAGAGATCTTTTCCTTTCTGCATTCTTATCCCTTGCTCTGGCTCCATTTTTACATAGTGAAGCACAGACCCCATCTTTATGATTTAGACTTTTTTTTACTCACTTTGTTCTCTTCCCTTTTTATCTAAACCCCAACTATTTGGGGCCTCTTCCATTGCTTGCTTCCAGTGGAGCATGGAGGAGAGAAACAGCCATGTCACTGGCCAAGCATATGTATAAATAATTGATTTTAAAATAAACAGTTTTCCATTCTGATTTATAGAGTAAATTAGTTGAAAATTGCATATAAGTCCTCATTTTTATTTCAAAGATTTAAATCTATTGATTGCTTTGTTTCCATTTATTTTTCAGTCATATTTGGTCCTTAAGAACATAATATTAGTGTCTTGCTTTTTTTTATTTTCTGTGGTTTATAAATATTTTGAATTTCTTCTGTTTACTGTAGGTTCATCAGGATTAGGCAGTCCTCTTGGCAGAAGTCGACACAGTAGTAGTCAGTCAGATCTGACCAGTTCCAGCAGCAGTTCATCTGGCTTGAGCTTCACAGCATGCATGTCTGACTTTTCTCTTTATGTATTTCATCCATATGGAGCAGGGAAACAAAAAACTGCCGTTTCTGGTCTCACACCTGGATCAGGAGGGTTAGGTATACTGTGCATGTTTGTGTCTTTTCCAAATTTATAGCATCTTTTCAAGCTTTCATCTTTTCAGAAATCATGATACCTTTAATAATGGATACAAACCAATCTCAGAAACTTCTGTTTCTTTGCTTTTTGATAATATGGCTCTTGTCCTTATGTAATTGTGTAATTATCTATAAATAGTAAAATTTTAAAGTGAGTGGGTCACATTTTTTTTATTTAAAATAAGACTATTACTTAAGTTACTTATTGTGATTAAATTGTACTGGCATTTTAAAGTGCAGATGAACCTACTAAAAAAGAATAAGATCTTGATGTTAATGAATTCTTCTTGACTAATATTTAGATAAATAATGAAGACATAGACACCATATAAATTCTAGTTTTTGTCACTGGGGAAGGGTTGTAAAAATCACCAATTATGTTTATGAGATTGAACCAATCCAACTATTGTTAGAATTTCTAATGCTCATTAGTTGATTCTGATTAAATTTTTACCTCACTAAAGTGAATTTAATTGATGGCATCTTCCAGTACATTGGATAATTTTCATGTAGCTAAATAATTGTGTGTGTGTGTGTGTGTGTGGCATTTTGTTTTGTTTTGCTTTTTAGGAAATATGGATGAGGAACCCACTTCAGTTACTGGTCGGAAAGACTCCCTCAGTATAAACCTTGAATTTGTAAAAGTGAGTTTGTCTCGGATAAGGCGTTCAGGAGGTGCTTCATTTTTTGAAAGCCAATATGTAAGCAAGTCTGCAAGCAAAATGGACACTACATTAATAAATATATCTGGTATTCAATTTTATAGTTTTTAAATTAAAATATTGTCTTTCAGAATTAATGGCCTCCCTTTTAGCAGAGTTTGCATACTAAATACATTGAATAATATTAAGGGTTTTTTGTGCAAGTTTTTTTTTTCTAAAGATTTATTTTATTTATTTCTTCCCTTCCTTGTTGTTTGTGCTCACTGTCTGCTCATTATGTGCTTGTCTTCTTTTTAAGGAGGCACTGGGAACTGAACCCAGGACCTCCCATGTGGGAGGGAGGCACCCAATGGCTTGAGCCACCTCTCTTCCCACTTGTTTCTCTCATTGTGTTTCCTTGTTGTGTCTCTTCGTTGCCTCAGCTCGTTGCATCATCTTGTTGCATCAGCTCGCCGCACCAGCCTATCATGTCAGCTCACTGTCTTGCTCATCTTCTTTAGGAGGCACTGGGAACCGAACCCGGGACCTCCCGTATGATAGGCGGGCTCCCAACTGCTTGAGCCACGTCCGCTTCCCATGAAAATTTATTTAAAGGAATGGAATGACAGTGCAGCCTAGTCCAAGTGATCAGTCCAAGTGATCAATGTTAGAAATGTTATCTACAACCCAAGGACCAAAATATGTCTAATTAAATCCCTGAAAACTGCTTTTTTCTTTCACTCCTCTATCATGAATTGATAAAATTTCTGATTTTTTTTGTTTTTAGTTGAATTTTCTAACTGTAAATTCTTAAAACATGAAAAGGAGATGAGTGACTTTTTTTTTTTTTTAAAGCACCGTAATTGGTCCCCAAAGATCTTGAGTTGTATGAGTGTGTATCACTAGCTTTATAATTATGTGACTATTGAAAAGTCATTTATTCTCTCATCAGCTTTACATTGTGATTTGAATATTTAAAATTAAATGTATGTGAAACATTTTTAATAATTTCAGATACAATGTGAGTGCAAACTTTCATAGCTATTTATTGGACAGATATGGTATGCACAATCAGCCCAGTATTCATTCAGCAAACATATATTGAGCCTGTATTTTACAGTGAACTTGTGCCAGGCACTATGCTAGGTAATTTGAGGGGATAAGCATCAATAAGTCAAGTTCTTATGTGTGGACAAATAAATGACAGTGCAGCAGTGTGATGTGATAAATGCTATAAATGGAGGTTGTTTTAAAAGGAGGAAACAATACACCATATTATATTCCGAGGATGTTATACACCTGAATTTTAAAACACTCAGATAATGGATTTAAAGAGCAGCTAATTGGTCACCTACCCTTTTTGAGAAACTGTTCTGACTGGTTTGTGAAGGAACTCAGAATTAGCCAATTAGAGGCTAATATATTTATTTTTAGAGGTACAGATTTTAAGTATAAGTATTTAAAACAAATTTCCATGATCTGAATTTTATATATGTATACATATGTATATGCATATATATGACTATATGCAACTGTGTATTCTCTTCTAATACAGTTAGACATGAAAATCCAAATTTCCTTATAGACTGAATATCGGTATCTGAAAGAATTCCTACATGATAACAGCATAGATGAACCAAAAATATATTTATATTTACCTGGGTTTTAATGTTTTTAAACAAAGTTTCCGCCTGCTGCACTTTTCTGTATAAAATACTAGTGTCAGACTTGGGCTTTTTCCTTTATAGTCCCCCAATTACAAAATATACAGTGAATTTGTTTAAAGAATTCCATTTTAGTGTTTCTTTCCTAGAGTGCTTTTGTGTGTTTGGGTGCTAATGTGATGAAAACACCACACTGCACAGAGACCGTTGAAAGAGGGAAATTTCTCAAGATTCCATGGTATCTTTTACAAAGTCAATTTTTTAAAAATTCCCGTGACCAAAAAAAAAAAAAAAAAAAATACCAGAGAGCACAACAGGCAGGAACTGTGTCTGGCTTGCATGCAGCAGAAAAGCTGCATGAGGGTGACCCAAAGCTCATCCTGCTTCATTTTCTGTATTTGAGAAGAGCCCTGTATTAAAGTTGATAGCTGGTTATAAGACAAATCTTTAGAATCTCTCTGAGAATTTCATGATAAATTGATGATATAAATCTAACCTCAAAAAAAAGGAAATGAAATTAATAGTGTTAGATTATGCTATTTCTGTGGAAGGAACCGATATATTACTTGATAACCATAATGTGTAACTTACTTTGATATTTCATGAATTACAGTACCATGATTTTAGTTCAGCTGTATAGTATCAAGTTTTATGCATACCACATGAAAATAGTAAAGGTTTTAGAAAATTTGTTCCATTTCTAATAGATTTTATTTATTTATGTTTCAGCTGTTTGTGATATAGGATCTGCCTCCTTTAAATATGATATGCGCAGACTCAGTGAAATTCTGGCATTTCCCAGAGCCTGGTATCGGAGAAGTATTGCAAGACGTCTTTTCCTTGGAGACCAAACTATAAATTTGCCAAGTAAGCTTGTTATGTAACTATAATTATAATTAGATTACAGTGATAATAAATCCATGATTGATAATACAAACTTTTTCTTCCTTGGTAAGTGGTACCATGTTGTTCATGTACTCATTCAACAAATGTCAATTGAGCCCCTCATTGATACTGGGGATATATAACAGAACCAAATAGACAAAAGCTTGTCTTTTTGGAGATTACATTGTAGCTGATATTTATCCTATAATTAGTACTTTGTAATCTTTAAAATCTGAAAGTGCAGAAATACATTTAGCCATCCAAGTTAATCATAGTTGGTTAAGGGTGAGAAACAAAATGTTAGGGACAAGTTACCATCTTGCCTGCATTTTCCTCTTGACTTATATTGTGCTCAAAAGGAGAGTTGTGGAAATGAAAGGTAGAAATCAGTGTGATATAGTAGAAAATTTTTAGAAAGCCTGGACCTGGGTCTATTCCCTCATCTGTAAAATGGGAACAGAATACCAGTCCTTCTCATTTCATGAAGTTTCTGGGAGAATTAAATAACATAACAAAATGTGCTTTGCAATCTATAAGTTGCTATACAGTTACCAAACAGAGAACTAGAAGGAATTTGTAATGTGATGAGAAGTAGTGCATGGGTGAAATTTATTATTTTTTAACAAAGTGATTTTACCCTGTTAATTTGGCTGGGTTTTTTTCTCTTTTTTCCTATTTTTCTGCTAGCATCTGGCCCAGGGACACCTGATTCCATTGAAGGGGTAAACCAGCACCTTTCCCCTGAATCATCAAGAAAAGCTTACTGCAGGACCTGGGAGCAACCTAGTCAGTCAGCCTCCTTCACTCATATGCCTCAGTCACCTAATGTGTTCAATGAGCATATAACAAATAGCACCATGTCACCAGGGACAACAGCACAGAACCTAAAATCTCCAGCTTCCATCAGATCAAGGAGTGTGTCTGATTCTTCAGTACCCCGAAGAGGTAACAGCATTCTCTTTGTTATCAGTAGCCTGCCAATGCCCCAATAAAAATCCAAATTAATTACTCCCAGATTTCTGCCCCAAGTTCAGGGAGATATACTCTTGCAAGTTTTTATGATAGACCAGAAAACAAACAAATGAAAAAACACATTAAAGTATTGCCAGCAGCAGAGACAATAGATGTCTGGTAACTTTGAAAAAGCTTAGGGAGGAATAAACATAATATTAAGTGTGTTCCATAGCGTAGAGTTACCTCAGAAAGAAAACAAATCTACAGTGTTATGAAAGTCCCAAAAGATGCTTTGATATTAAGAAGGTTAATCTTTGTGTTCATTCAGTCATTCTTTTATTCAGGTAGTGATCTTGAAGCCTTTTAAGTACCAGGCACTGTACTTATGCCTGAACATATAAAAATGAATGACATATTTCTTGTCACAAGGCAAGATTAGGGTTTAATGAGCAAATGCAGAATTCAGACTATATAGCGGGAATATGAACATAGGCACCCTAACCAGACTTTGCATTTCAGAATAGTCCCTGCCTTTGAGCCCTCTGTTTGGCAACAGTTCCTTATTATTTTCTCCTTTGTCAAAAAAATCCTAGGTGGTGACTTATCTATGCTGCTATATCTCATGTGCACCCCAGAATTTCTTCATACAAAATGAAAGTTATACAGAACTTTATGAGCTTTCAAGAAGTAAAGCTGCCAGCACTTACTAAACATTCAATAAGTGGTAGCTATTATTAAAGAGGCAATGTGGCAAATGTTAAATGTTAGATTATAATACAAGAATATCATATTTTTTACTTTTTCGATTACAGTGATGAGTGCTTCTTGCTTTGTAACGATCATTTTTGTGAATCAACATGCATTTGACTTTTCTGTTTTTAGATTCACTTTCAAAAACATCAACTCCTTTTAACAAATCAAACAAAGCAGCAAGTCAGCAAGGAACCCCATGGGAAACACTTGTTGTGTTTGCTATCAACTTGAAGCAATTAAACGTTCAAATGAATATGAGCAATGTAATGGGAAATACAACGTAAGCTATTTAGATGCAAAGGAAAAAATCTTTACTAGTTGTAATTTTTCTTACTCTTTAGAAAGCAACTCAAAGCCTTTTTTATGCTGAATTATTTGTGACAATAAAGACAGTAGATAAAATATATAACTTGCTTTATCCGAAAATGTCTTAATCTTAAGGATACTATAATATAAAACACCATGAAATGTGTTATAAAAAGAGAGAAAGTTACAAAGAAATAGAGTAATTTTCTAGCTAGGAAGAAAGTGTTATCATCAATGTTAATATTCAAACATTTACCACATGGTTTTTGTAAGAAATGTGTTCTTTGTCAAATTTGACCTATTATTTAAATCATCTGGTGTAACTCCTATTTTAATTCAAGACATTTGAAGTTGTATGTCTAATTAGTAATCTTCTTTTTTTTTTTTTTTTTTAAGCTGGACAACTAGTGGTTTGAAGAGCCAGGGCCGTCTATCAGTAGGAAGTAATCGAGATCGAGAGATTAGCATGTCTGTTGGTCTGGGAAGATCACAGTTAGATTCTAAAGGAGGAGTAGTTGGAGGAACCATAGATGTCAATGCTTTGGAGATGGTTGGTATGTTGAAATTTTACAGCTAATCTAACATATCTTCAAAAACTACATTGAAAAAATTTGATGAATTTTTCCCATTAGGCATTTCTGTGAAAAGTAATTATTTTTTCTATTTTAGCTCATATTTCCGAACATCCAAATCAGCAACCCAGTCACAAAATTCAGATTACTATGGGTTCTACTGAAGCTCGTATTGATTACATGGGTTCAAGTATCCTCATGGGTATCTTCAGTAATGCTGATCTTAAGCTTCAGGATGAATGGAAAGTAAATCTGTATAACACATTGGATTCAAGCATGACTGATAAAAGGTATTTAACAAAACATTACTTTTTGAACACTTTACATGATTGCTTTTAACATATTTTCAATTATCTAATGAGAAACCACATCCATTTTTCCTGTAAAATGACTTTATATGTTGTAATTAATATGAATGAAAAGGCAGGGTTGGGGGAAGAGAATTTTCCTTGTTCTTTCCAACTATCTTCTATAAGTTATAAGATAAAGATTCTGTTTTATACTCTAGTGAAATTTTTGTCCATGGAGATTTGAAGTGGGATATTTTCCAAGTAATGATATCAAGATCAACTACACCTGACCTGATAAAAATAGGAATGAAGCTCCAAGAATTTTTCACACAACAGTTTGACACCAGCAAACGAGCTCTGTCTACCTGGGGACCAGTTCCTTATCTTCCACCTAAGACAGTGACTAACAACCTAGAAAAAAGTTCACAAGAACAATGTAAGAATTAGAATTAAGCTTTTATATATGCTTTATCTTTCACTAAACATGTGTTACCATCTTAATTAATAGTAACAACAGGAATCCATATACCATACTCATAAAGTCATCTGTAGTCATCCATAGGCTCTTCATTCAGCAAAGGACCTGAATTCTACCTTCCAATGGAAATAGAAACCATCATTTGAGAAGTCTTCATTCATTATCCCTCCCTCTGCTACCAATTCACCTGCAACCATACCAATTCCTTTCTCTTGAATACTAATTATAACAGTATCATGTTTTATTTAAGAGTATGGGCTATGGAATTAGAATATCTGGGTTTGGATTTATTAGTTGTGTGATATTAGACTGATTGTTCTTTTCACATAGTATTTAATGAGCAAGTATTTATTAAGCATCAACCTTGTACTTAGGTACTGTTCTAGGCACAGGAGAACTAATGGTAGAATAAGCCCTTACCCTCATGAAGCTTACATTGTAACAGAAGAGATAGACCATAACTAACTCACTAACTAAATATATAAGATAATTTCAAGTAGAGAAAAGTGCTAAGGAAAAGAACATAGCAGGGGAAGGAGATAAAGTATGATAGGGTATGAGGGAAGCTATTTTAGATATTGTGGTCAGGAAAGGCTTTTCTGAAGTGACATTTTAGTGGAAGTGTGAATGAATTGGAAGAACTGAGTTAAGATCTGGGGGAAGAGAGTTCCAGGCATAGGGGTCATTGAGAGGTGCAAAGCTTCTGCAATGGGAATAAATGTGGGCTGTTTGAGGAACATTAAAGTGGCTGCTGTGATTGGAGCAAAATGAGCAAGGAGGAAAGTACTAGACATAAATTCAAAGAGGTACTGCCACAGATGAGATTTTTGATATGATGGGAAGTTTGGAGAGTTTTGAACAGTTGACATTTGATTTCTTTTTCTTAAAGTGTGCCTTTTTAAAGCATGATTGTTGCTGCTATATGGAAAATAGACCATATGGGGATAAAATGGAAGTAGGGAGACCACTAGGAGACTATTGCCATAGTCTAGGCAAAAGATGATGGTGGTTCTGACTAGGGTGATAAAGGTAAAGTGGTGAGAAGTAGCCAGAATCAAGATAATTTTTAAAAATGTTTTATTATCACAGAAGCAAGACCATGTGCATTGAAGAAAACTAGAAAATACATACAAAATAAAAATATTACATTCCACCCAGAAATCACCAGTTAACACCTTAGAGAATATGCTTCAGATACCTATCTATGCATTTATGTGCACTTTTTACCAAAATGTAGTTCATACTGTTTCATCACCTTTTTCCAGTCACAATCTCCTAGTTTCCATTTTGCTAATTATCTCCTCTAATTTTCAAACTGCTTTCAAATTCCTACAGTTGACCCCAAAATAACCTTTAAAAATAACCTTTACAACTGTACAATCCACAATCACAGGTTAAATCTGGCTATCTGTGTTCCTTCATTTTCTTATAATTTAGCATAGTCCCTTTTTTTATTACCTGAATTATTGGAAGAGACCTAGCAAATTGTCCTTCAGAATGTCCTGCCTTCTAGGTATTTTTCAGTTGCTTCCTTGTGTTATCATTTATCTTGTCCCTCTTGTCCCTGTATTTCCTTTAAACTAGAGTTTATATCGGGCATATACAAATGGAGGGATGTTCTGCAGAACACCCACCTGGCCTGGATTCTTTGAAAATGTCCTTGTCATGAAAAACAAAGGAACATGAGATTAAAGGAAACTAAAGAGACTTGCCAACTAAATACAATGCATGATCCTTACATGATCCTTGATTGGATCTGGGAGGAGAGGTGTGAAAAGTAGCCAGAAAGAACATTACTGGAATAAGTAGGGAATATAAAGATGAATTTATATTTGATTAGTGCTTCTCAAACTTTAAGAAAGTTTGAAACACCTGGAGATCTTATATAAAAATGCAGATTCTGATACAGTAAGTATGGAGTGGATTTGAGAGCATGCAGTCATAAGCTCCCAAGGTGTTGCTGATGCCACTGGTCCTCAGACCTCACTTTGAGTAGTAGCAAGGATATAGAAGAATAAAAACAGTAGACTTAAGATCAGTAATCAGTATTTGATTTCTGGGTCTTCCAATCACTGGTTCACTTGGCCTCTCTTGTTAGGCTTCTTCACCTAGTTTGCAAGTTGATTGTAAGAATTATATGAAATTGCATACAAATACTTTGTAAATCATTAATTATTACAGAAGTGCTGGTTGTAACTAGTATTAGCAAGTACTAGTTTCCTTAGATCTGTCTTTCCTCATTTAGCATTTTTTCCCAGACTCTTTTCTAGCTAATGCTTAATGTTAACTGTTAAGTATTTGTTTTCATCTTTTACCTGCGTCACTTTCAGCTGTAGAAAGTAGCCACCAGCTGCCTTCCTACCTCCCCCCCACCCCCACCCCTTCAGGATGTTCATCAGGTACTTCAGGATAAAAGTGTTTTGGTTTTCTTACAGTGCTTGATGCAGCTCATCATCGTCACTGGCCTGGAGTATTGAAGGTGGTATCAGGATGCCACATATCCTTATTTCAGATTCCATTACCAGAAGATGGAATGCAGTTTGGAGGATCAATGAGCTTACATGGAAATCATATGACACTTGCTTGTTTTCATGGTCCAAACTTCCGTTCAAAATCCTGGGCCCTTTTTCATTTAGAAGAACCAAATATTGCTTTTTGGACTGAAGCTCAGAAAATCTGGGAAGATGGTAAACTAACACATTTCCAGCTTTTACTTTTTGTAAAATATAGCATATATATATTATTATGATTATATATGATTATAAACCACAAAGTAGTTTTCCTTTTTCATATCTTTTGTCTATTTTTCCTATAATATTTCTATTTCTGTAGTTTATCTTTATTTGTTATTAGGTACTTAACATGTTGAGTTCACTGCCAAGGACTTGATATCTATTAAGTGTAGAACATGTTCAAGGACATATTTCTGAACTTGCACTCTTACTGTTTCTTACTTAGGCAGTTAGTTTCTACTGCTGTAGCTGACTGTGGTCATAGTGGTAGTTATAAATATTTATTATTAAAAACATGAGGAAAAGACACATGGTAGTATGAAGAAATTATTTCACAGTCAAGACTATCTTGTAGTCTTTATTATCAAGGCTCTGCTTTATTACCTCTATTGACAGTGACAAATCCAGTTCCTTTAAGCTATAATTGCCTACTTGATGGTTGTTAATCATGAAGGAAGAAGTGGTTGCTGCTCTTAATGTTCTTGGAGATAAATCCAGCTTTAAGTAAAAGAAAGGAAAATTATTTGTGATTTTTTTTCTCACTTATTTGTCCTCATTTTTACAGCCTTTCCTGTCTCTGTATGACTTAGCTAAATCTGTTGCTCTGGAACTACAACCGCTTTCTTGGATCTAAATATAGTTATTTTTAAAAAACTTTTTTGTTGTTTTTGCTCTAGGTTCTAGTGATCATTCTACATACATTGTACAAACATTGGATTTTCATCTGGGTCATAATACCATGGTTACCAAACCGTGTGGTGCTTTGGAAAGTCCTATGGCAACAATAACCAAGATAACAAGGCGTCGCCATGAAAATCCACCACATGGAGTAGCAAGTGTCAAAGAATGGTTCCATTATGTTACGGCCACAAGGAATGAAGGTTAAACATTGGATTCTTTGGAGAAATTTATTTCTTTTTTTTTTTTTTTT
>JAQZBX010036758.1:0-24062 GCA_029593785.1 Cabassous unicinctus
AGCAGAAGAGGACAGTACTAAGTGAGGTCTGTGAGTACAGGTCTCACTGAGAAGGGGAGCCTTGAACAGAGACTTGAAGATGATGAGAAATTTAGCCAAGGAAAAACCTGACCGAACTTTCCACATAGAGGGAACGCTTCCAGCAAAGCCCATAGGATGTGCATGATGGCACAGTGGAGGAACAACAGGGAGACCAGTATGGCAAGAAAGGAGCAGGGAGGAGTGGTGGGAGAGCAGCTCTTACAAAGCATAGAGAGGCGTAAAATGCAGAGTCACAAAGGGTTATTTGTTTGATTTTTGTGAAAAAGCAATATACTCTTTACTTACAGACACAAACATTAAGGGGAGAAACAGGTACATGCTTAGAATTACTTTGATGAGATTTTTGACTAAAAAGTGTCCTGACAAAATCAAAGTTCTTTACAAATCAAGACCAATAAGAACAAAGATTTCCAAATATCCCATGCATATAAAGTTTTCACTCAAATATTTTTTATCTTTTTAGAGAAGTTGTAAGGTTACAGAAAAATCATGCAAAAAAGACAGAGTTCCCATACACCTTCTACACACACACAGCTTTTCCTATGAACATGTCGCATTAGTGTGGTGCTTTGGTTACAACTGATGAAACAATATTAGTATAGTTATACTATTAACTGTAGTCCACAGTTTACATGAGGCTTCACTTTCTGCATTATAAGTATGGTGGGTTTTATGAATTTTTATTCTGGTAACGTATATATAAACTAAAATTTCCCATTTTAACCACTTTCAAATGTATAATTCAGTGGTTTTAATTACATTCACCACTGCCACTACCCATTACCAAAACATTTCCATCATGCCAACCAGAAACTCTGTATCAGTTAAGCATTAAGTCCCCATTTCCTAACCCAACTCCAAGCCCTGGGAATCTGGAATCTAATTTCTGGCTCTATGAATTTGCTTTTTATAATTACTTCATATCAGTGAGATCAAACAGTATGATCCTTTTGGTCTTGCTTATTTCACACAATATGATGTTTTCAAGGTTCAACCATGTTGTCATATGCATCAAAACTTCAGCCTTTTTAATGGCTGAATAATATTCAATTGTGTGTATATACCACATTCTGTTTATCCATTCATCTTTTGACAGCCATATGGGTTGATTCCATTATGTGGCAATTGTGAGTAATACCACTATGAACATTGGTGTGCAAATATCAGTTCAAGTCCCCGATTTCAATTCTTTTGGTTATGTACATAGATATGGGATGCTGAGTCATACAGTCATTTTTAATTTAATTTCTGAGAAACCAACTGCTTTCCATTGCAACTGTTCCATTTTACAGTCCCACCAAAAATGAAAAAGGGATCCTATTTCTACATAGTCTCTCTAGCACTTGTTATTTTCCAGTTTTTAACAGCAGCCATTCCAGTGGGTATAAAATGGTATCTCATTGTGGTTTTGATTTGCATTTTCCTCATGGCTAATAACGTTGAGCATCTTTTCATGTACTTATTAGCCATTTGTATAGTTTCTTTGGAGAAATGTCTATTCAAGTCTTTTGCTCATTTTTAATCGGGCTATTTTTTTTGTTGTTGTTATTGAGTTGTAGGACTTCTTTATATATTAAGGATATTAAACCTTTATCAGATATGTCATTTCCAAATATATTCTCTCATTCTGAAGGTTGTCTTTTTACTTTCATATTAAAGTCCTTTGTTGAACAAAACTTTTTAATTTTGATGAAGTCCCATTTATCTATTTTTTCTTTTGTTACTCATGCTTTTGGTATAAAGTCTAGGACACCACTGCCTAATACAAGGTCTTGAAGATGTTTCCCTTGTTTTCTTTTGGGGTTTTATAGTTTTGGTTCTTGTATTTAGGCCTTTGAATCTTTTTGAGATAACTTTTTGTACACGGTGTGAGGTAGGGGTCCACTTCATTCTTTTGCACATGGATATCCAGTTTTCTCAGCACTATTTAGTAATAGTATTCTTTCTCAATTAAGTGTACTTGGCACCCTTGTCAAAACTCAATTGGCCATTTAATTTTTCAAATTATACTTCCCCCACCTTCTAGATAGTATGAAAAGCTCAAATGAAAAAAACTCTCTCTACATGTAGATTTTTATAGTATACCTATACTTCACACTTGAAAATATCACACTTGAAAATATCACACTTGAAAATATCACACTTGAAAATATCTGAGTTATTGATTGTACAATCACTTCTAACATTTTCCACAAATCCAATGCCAACCTGATTTCCTAAACGTCAACAGAAAACTAATGTTGCATAAGCTATTAATATATGTTCCATTAAAATTTTTAATTTCAGAAGGAACTATAAACTAACATATGTACTTAATAGGACATATGTTGTCAATCTGTCTTTTATGTTCTAAACAAAAAAGCCAAGACATTACGTGGAAAATGGTACATTATATACATAGACCCTTTGGCAGCAATTTTTCAACTGATTGTGTTGGCTGTTTGACCACAGGCCTGTTCTACTGTCAGTTTTCATCAGTATTTATTGTATAGTCTAGTCAATCTTTTTATTCCTGTAATACAGGACTTTTTCTATCTTATTGTTACCTTAACAATATACTAGCAAACTGAATCCAACAGCACAGTAAAAGAGTTATAAACCATGATCCAGTGGGATTTATCTCAGGTATGCAAAGGTGGTTCAGCATAAGAAAATCAATTAATGTAATAAACCACATTAACAAAACGAAGGGGAAAGCTACATAATTGCCTCAATTGATGCAGTAAAGGCATTTGACAAAATCCAGCATCCTTTTTTGATATAAAAAAAAAAACAACCACATTGAAAAATAGGAATAGAAGGAACCTTTCTGAACATGATAAAGGACATATATGAATAGCCCACTGCTAACATCATATGCAATGGTGAAAGACTGAAAGCTTTCCCTCTAAGATCTGGAAAAAGTAAAGGATGCCCACTGTCACTACTGTTAGTCAACATTGTACCAGAAGCTCTAACCAGAGCAATTAGGCAAGATAAAAAAATAAAAGAAATCCATACTGGAAAGGAAGAAGTGAAATTTGCCTATTTGCAGTTGATCTTATAGACAGAAAATCCTGAAAAATCCACTACAATGCTAGTAGAGCTAATGAATGAATTTTGCAAAGTGGCAAGATACAAGGTAAACATGTGAAAATCAGAGTGTTTCTGTACACTAGGAATGAACAATCTTAAGAGGAAATCATATTTTAACCCATTTCTGGTATATTGCTTTCAGCAGCTTTTTAAAAATAAATCAATTTTGTTGATACATATTAATAAAGCATAAATCCATTCAAAGTGTAAAATCAATGGTATTTGGTATAATCACATAGTTGTGCACTCATCACTTCAATCATTTTTAGAGCATTTTCATTATTCCAGTAATAATAATAATAATAATAATAATAATAAAAACAAACAAAACTCATCACCTCTCAATCTCTCTATGCTTCCCCTGCTGTACATAGATTCCAGCAGCTTTTAACAAACTAAAACACGGAGGAAAAGGAAAGGAATCTCTGTTGCGACCCGTGTTGTTTATCTGATGCAATTTATAGTTCAACTAAAGAAAAATTATTTTTCTGAAATACTAAACTTGTAACAGGGTTTACTGTCACCGAGGACTTCTATGAGGCCTATGCCATCTGCTGATTTTTCACTTGCTGAAGGATCTTTCTTCTCGTTACAGAACTGCTTATTAAGATTCTGTACACATCGTTTTATTTTGCCTTTTTTTCTCAATTATCCTAAAAACTCGAGTATTTAAGAATCTTAATAGGCAGTTCTATAATAATAAGTAATTTTCCACTTCCTTAGGTTTACATTGCTCTAACTACCTAAGATGGGTGCTGAATATGGAATTATATATAAACCCATCACATTGAATTTATTTATGTTTTATTAAATCTATACCATTACCGTTTTGGGGGAGTCTGCTTTTTATATCAGTAGAATATTCACCTTCATGGTCGGTTTTTAATTTTCCCTTTAGTTCTGTTAATTTTTGCTTTATATATTTTGAATATTTGTTATTAGATGCATACAACTTTAGAATTTTTTTTTATCATCATGAAGTGACATTGTTTAACATTTGCAGTGCTTGTTCCTCTTAAGCCTGTTTTCTATGCTATAAAAAGGCTACATTCCATTTCCTTTTGTTATTATTTGCATGAGTTACTTAAAATTTTCTATTTTATTATGTTTTAGATGAGTCTCTTTAGCTACAAATAGGTTGGATTTTAGTTTTTTAATTTGGTCTTACAATTTTTCTAAAGTGGAACATTTCATTATTTTCTATTTGTTGCAATTACAGATAACTTTGAACATATCCTGCCACTTTAAATTGTGTTTATATTTGTTCTTCCAATTCTTTGTATGTTTTTCACTCCTTTATACCCTTGTTTATATTGGTGAATTATTTTCTTCCTATTTAATTTATTTTCTCTACTAGACTATAACTTACATACTCTATTTCTTTTATTTAGATAATTACTCTTTATTTATCCTATCATTCAGGTATTATAGGAGAAAGAGTAAAACTAGTCTGCAGGGGATGTTTACATGAGTCATTTAGGAGGCTCCTAACAATAGACTCATCCTAAGGGAAAGAATATTAGTTCAAAGAAAAAGAAAAAAAAAACTTTTTCAGAACAATTTGTTAGAAACTGAATGAAAGGACTGAGAAATATATATCTTATTATTCAAGGAGAATCCATTCGGAAAACTTTGTAAATATGCAAATCCAAATAATTATAGAGCATATAACTTGCCTTCATAGAATGTAATTAGTCATAACCCCCCAGACCGTAAGCACCATAAGAGCAGGAATTTTTGTCTCGTTTGCTGCTATATCCCTAGTTACTAGAATAATTAATACCCAGCATACAATATGTGAATATTTGTTGACTGAATAAATAAGTCAAACATTTTAAGAAAGCTTTATACCCTTAATACTTGATCAACGCAGGTTTTTATTATTTTCCATTAGCTCTTCGAGAACCACTTTCCAACCTCCATCCTACTCCGTGGCCCAGGAGGTATAACTATACTTAGTCCACTAAGAGATTTTCTTGCTCTTTGGCTTTAACTAAGGTTCAGGCCGTGGCAGGCACCAGCTGGAGATCAGATGGTGGGAAAAGTGCAAGGGTTGCCAAATTGCCACGGGTTGGATGCCATCCTGTGGATGGGCACTACCCTTTCCTGGTTCAGGCAACCACCCACACCCATTGCCACCTTAGGTCTGGGAGTGATAACAGCTTCCCACTTTTGCTTGCATTGGGACAATGAACCATTGCTTGCTTGTTTCCCATAAACCTACCCTCACCTTTGCAAATAATACCTTTATTCACTTCCTTAAATTACCTTATTTGAGTGTGCCATTTTCTTCCTGCTTGGACCCAACTTTTATAAAAATGAAATTCAATTTTAATCTAATTAAAATAAATATGATTTAATCATTGACTGAAACAATTTCATGAGCCATCTCATCTTAATTGTCTAAGGATAGTAGGGTAGACTCATTCAGAAAATAAATCAATTGAAACCATCTAATATGCCACTATTTAATTTACTCAAAGCTCATATTTTCTAGCTAAGTTCCATCTAGTTCTTACATTTCAGCACATTCTTCATTTCCATCACTGACATGTTTTAAGCACATGCAAGAAAATTTGTTATTATTGTTTTATCACGTTGCAAGCACTACTGTCAGCATAGTGACCAGAAGGAATAAGAAAGTTCGTTGAGATTGTGGGAACATGGCCGGCAAGTTAGACATATAAATCTTAGCTCTCACTAAAACAACAAAGAAAAAGCCAGAGGCTGCTGTGGGGACCTGTTTTGGGGCACAGCAAACCAGGACACTGCTTACCAACTCCCAGGAGAGTGAGGGTCAGAGACAGGAAGAAGCCAAACAAGCAATTGTGAGTTATTAAACCTCCCAGCTGCCAGGAAGGGTTCCCCTCCACCACCCCCAGGATATTAATTGAGGGTAAAACTCTAGGCAAATTTTATCTAACTGCGAGTACAGCAGACTTCTACCTCCACTGGAAGTGCTCTGAGTCATCTAGGAGGGTACTGGACAGATAGGGAAGCCAGGAATAAGTGGGGGTTGCTTACCTCAGTGGCTGGAAGGGGCACATATACCCAGCCCTCAGGGTGGACAGACTAGGTGGAGACCCAGCTCCCTTCTCCAAACGGGAATATGATAGCAAATTCCCTGAGAGGAAGAGGGGTCTGGGAGAGAGGAGAGCAATGATTTTTTTGTGGCAAGTTTAGACAGCTGGACCCCCTGTGAATATCCGAAGGGACCCCCCCACTCAACAGGAAGAGGGGAGGGGGATTGCCTTAGGCTGGTGGTCACGCCCAGCCACCTACATAAAGAGAGGAATTGCTTCAGTGAGACAGTAGAGACAGGTAGAGATCTGCACCACTCCAGCTAACTGCAGGGAATCTAACCTGCCTGAGGCAAAAGGGATGGATAACCTTCTGAAAGGCAAATCAACCCAAGGACTGAAAATAGCTCAGTAGAAGAATTCCTGCCTAGCATATATGAGGTCCCTGGTTTGATTCCTGGATATTCCTTGAGAAGAGATCCATCAGGTTACCACCAGGTTATCAGGCATACAGCTGAAACTTTATGACAGGGAACTTACAGACATTTGCTTTTTATTAGCTTTTCTTGGATCTCTTATTTAAAAAAAAAAAGAGTCATTTTCTTTTATTTCCCTTACTTTACTCACTAAAACCCAGTTCACAACCTGCAGAGGGCAGGTGGCACGATGAGTGAACACCTTATGTAAACATACACAAAGAGATAACAGATATGATGATTATGAACAGCACAATCCAAGAAATCAGGTTCCTGGTGTTCCTCAATCAAAAAGACACTGGAAGCACATAACAGTAGATTTGAACAGGCAGAGGAAAGAATTAGTGATCTGGAAGACAGTACATGTGAAATCAAATAGATAGTAGAACAGATAGATAAAAGGATAGAAAAAAATCCAGCAGGGACTTAGGGATTTCAATGACAACACAAAAAGCACAAACATATGTATTACAGGCATCCCAGAGGAAGAAGAGACAGGAAAGGGGACAGAAGGAGTGTTGGAAGAAATAATGGCTGAAAACTTCCCAACTCTATTGAGGGAGATGGACATACAAGTCCAGGAAGTACAGCACACCCCAAACAGTATAAATCCCAACAGGCCTACTCCAAGACATATACTTGTCATACTGTCCAATGCTCAAGACAAAGAGAAAATACTGAAAGCAGCAAGAGAAAAGAGAACCATCACATACAAGGGAAACTCAATAAGATTAAGTGATGATTTCTCATCTGAAACCATGGAGGCAAGAAGGAAGTGGTATGACATAGTTAAGGTACTAAAAAAGAAAAAAACTTCTACCCAAGAATTCTCTATCCAGCAAGCTGGCATTCAAAAATGATGGAGAGTTCAAAATGTTCACAGATAAACAGAAATTAAGAGAGTATGCCAATAAGAAACCTGCCCTTCAAGAAATACTAAAAGGAGTTCAGCAGGTTGAAAGGGAAAAACAGGAGAGAGAGAGTTGGAGGAGAGTGTAAGAACAACTAAAAAGACAAAAAGAGAAATAAAAACAACATATGACATACATAAGCCCAAAGAAAATATGGCTAATGTAAGTAATTCCTTCAGAGTAATAACACTGAATGTTAATGGATTAAACTCACCAGTCAAGAGACACAGATTGGCAGAATGGATAAGGAAATTTGACCCATCTATACGTTGTCTGCAAGAAACCCACCTTAGTCCCAGGGATTAAAGGAGGCTGAAAGTGAATGGCTGGAAAACAATCTTACAAGCAAACAACAACAAAAAAGGGCAGAAGTAGCTATACTAATATCAGACAAAATAGACTTTAAATGCAAAACTATTGTAAGAGACAAAGACAGACACTATGTACTAGTGAAAGGGATAATCTTTCAAGAAAAAAGAACAATCATAAACATATATGCACATAGCAGAGGTGCCTCAAAATACATGAGGGAAACACTGGAAAAACTAAATGGAGAAACAGATACCTCTACAATTATAGTGGGGGACTTTAATACACCATTACCACCATTACACAGAACATCTCAACAAAGAATCAATAAAGAAACAAAGACTTTGATTAATACATTAGAGGATCTGGATTTAATAGACATATACAGAACACTACACCCAAATACAGTGGGATAAACATTCTTATCGAGTGCACATGGATCATACTCCAAGATAGACCACATGCTAGGCCACAGAAAGAATCTCAATTAATTCAGAAATATTGAGATTATACAAAGTAATTTCCCTGACTACAATGGAATGAAATTGGAAATCAGTAAGGGCCAAAGAATCAGATTAGGCAGAAAGATATGGAAATTAAACAACACACTCTTAGACAAACAGTGGGTCAAGGAGGAAATATCAAAAGAAATCAGTAACTACTTTGAAACGAATGAAAATGACAACACAACATATCAAAACCTATGGGATGCAGCAAAAGCTGTTGTACTGAGAGGGAAATTCATAGCCATTAATGCATATCTCAAAAAAGAAGAAAGAGTTAAAATTGAAGACCTAACTGTACACCTGGAGGAAATGGAAAAACAACAACAAACTAACCCCAAAGGAAGTAGAAAGAAGGAAATAACAAAGATTAGAGCAGAACTAAATGAAATAGAAAATAAGAAAGCACTAGAAAAAAAACAAACAAAACCAAAAGCTGGTTTTTCAAGAAGATCAATAAAATTGACAAACCCTTAGCAAGACTAACAAAGAAAAAAAGAGAGAAGATGCAAATAAACAAAATAAGAAACGAGGAAGGGGATATCACTACTGACCCCACAGAATAAAGAGTATCATAAGAGGATACTTTGAAAAAATTATATGCCAACAAGAATGATAATTTAGAGGAAATGGACAAATTCCTAGAAACTCACAAGCAGCCTACATTGATGAAAGAAGAAATTGATGAACTCAACAGACAAATTACAAGCAAAGAGATAGACTCAGTCATAAAAAACCTCCCAACTAAGAAGAGCCCAGGACCAGATAGCTACACAGATGAATTCAACCAAACATTCCAGAAAGAACTAACACCAATCCTGCTTAAACTCTTCCAAAAAATAGAAGTAGAAGGAACATTGCCTAACTCATTCTATGGCTATTAAAAAATATTACCCTAATACCAAAGCTAAACAAAGATGCCACAAGAAAGGAAAATTACAGACCAATCTCTCTAATGAAACTAGATGCTAAAATCCTCAACAAAATACTTGCTAATCACATTCAACAACACATCAAACGAATTATACACCATGACCAAGTGGGTTTTATCCCGAGTACACAAGGATGGTTCAACATAAGAAAACCAATCAATGTAATACAGCACATAAACAGACCGAAAGAAAAAAACACATGATCATCTCTATAGATGTAGAAAAAGCATTTGACAAAATTCGGCACCCTTTCCTGATAAAAACACTGCAAAAGATAAGAATAGAAGGAAATTTCCTGAACATGATAAAGGATATATATGAAAAACCCACAGCTAACATCGTCTTCAATGGTGAAATCCTAAAATCTTTCCCTCTAAGATTGGGATCAAGACAAGGATGCCCACTATCACCGCTCCTATTTAACATTGTGTTGGAAGTACTTGCTCAAGCACTGAGGCAAGAAAAAGATATAAAAGACATCCAAATTAGAAAGGAAGAAGCAAAAAATCACTATTTGTAGACAAAATTATCCTATACATAGAAAGCCCTGAGAAATCTACAACAAAGCTTCTAGAGCTTATAAATGAGTTCAGTAAAGTCTCAGGCTATAAGATCAATGCTCAAAAATCAATAGCAATTCTGTACACCAATAACAAACAATCTGAGGAGGAAATCAAGAAAAAAATACTATTTACAATAGCAACTAAAAGAATCAAATATGTAGGAATAAATTTAACTAAAGATGTAAAGGACTTATGTACAGAAAACTATACAACACTATTAAAGGAAATCAAAGAAGACTTAAATAAATGGAAGAATATTCCCTGTTCATGGATAGGAAGACTAAACATCATCAAGATGTCTATCCTACCCAAACTAATCTACAGATTTAATGCAATCCCAATAAAAATCAACATAGCATTTTTTAATGACTTGGAAAATCTATTTATTAAATTTATTTGGAAGGTTAAGAGGCCCTGAATAGCCAAAGACATATTGAAAAAGAAAAATGAAATTGGAAGTATCACACTACTTGACTTTAAAACATGCTACAAAGCTACAGTGGTCAAAACTGCATGGTATTGGCACAAGGATAGACATACCAACTAATGGAACTGAATTGAGAGTTCTGATACAGATCCTCGCATATACAGTCATCTGATATTCAACAAGGCCACCAACCCCACTCAACTGGGAGAGAATGGCCTCTTCAACAAATGGTGCTTGGAGAACTGGATATCCATATCCAAAAGAATGAGAGAGGAACACCATCTCACACCTTAGAGAAAAATCAAATAAGATGGATCAAAGATCTAAATATCAGAGCCAAGATCATAGAGACCTTGGAAGATAATGTAGGGAAGCATCTACAGGACCTTGTAATAGGAAACAGTTTCATGAACTTCACACCCAAAGCACAAGCAGTGAAAGACAAAATAGATAAATGGGATCTCCTCAAAATTAAAAACTTTTGCAACTCAAAGGACATTATCAAGAAAGAAAAAAGACAGCCTACCCAATGGAAGAAAATATTTGGCAACCATATATCTGATAGGAGCCTAAAATCTAGCATATATAAAGAAATATTACACCTCCAAAATAAAAAGACAAACAACCCATTTAAAAAATGGGCAAGAGACCCTGAAAATATACTTCTCCAAAGAAGAAATTCAAATGGCTAAAAACCACATGAAAAGATGCTCAACATCACTAGCTATTAGGGAAATGCAAATCAAAACTACAATGAGATACCATATTACATCCATTAGACTGGTGGCTATTAAAAAAACAGAGGACTATTAAGTGTTGGAGAGGATTTGGAGGAATGGGAACCCTCATCCACTGCTGGTGGGAATGTGGAGTGGTCCAACCATTGTGGAGGACAGTTTGGCGGTTCCTCAAAAAACTAAATATAGAACACCATATGATCCAGCAATTCCACTGCTGGGTATATACCCAGAAGAACTGAAAGCAAAGCACAAACATATATATGCACACTAATGTTCATAGTGGCATTATTCACTATTGCCAAAAGTTGGAATCAACCCAAATGCTCATCAACAGATGAACGGATAAACAAAATGTGGTACATACATACAATGGAATATTACTCAGCTGTAAGAAGGAATATAATGCTAACACATGGGATAATATGGATGAACCTTGAGGACCTTATGTTGAGTGAAGCAAGCCAGGCACCAAAGGAGAAACAGTACATGGCCTCACTGATATGAATTAAGCAAATTGAGCAGATGCAGAGAGCTATTGTCTGGAAGATAGGTTTACAGGAAATAGAAAGGGAGAAGAAGGTTGTGAGCCAACATTCATACAGACATAATCTATGTTAAGGTGAAAGTGGGTAGTTGCATATTGAAGGGATCTGACAGGAGAGTAGTGATATTATTGAGTTGGGTGGTACAGGTTTGACAGATGGGTAGATTGGGGAGGGTGGGTTGGAAGGTCCAGGGAACTGGGGGGAGGGTTGGGAGAGGGACCAGGTGAACACTGGGGATTTGTGGGTATGTGGTTAAAAGTACAAAGTTGGGAATGCTCTTATGGCACTATGACAAGGAAGGGTTACTGGTTTAAGATGTTGGATGGGGGGGGCATTCAGGACAGGGCACACTGGGGCAGGCTTCTAGGGAGGGTGTACGTGGTCATTTTGTCATAATGTGTTGCATTAATGGGTGAAAATCCATATAATAAGTGGGAGGAGTTGGATTCCCATACTCGGGAGGACCGATTTGCTCATAGATAGAGAGGCAGGAGACTCTCGAGAGCATGGGCAGTTCCTAATATGGGAGGACAAACCAGTGTGTCAATACTTCAGTGTGGTTGCATGTAACTATGAATCTTGTCATTCAAGGAGTGAAGCCAGGGGCTTCATGGGCCCCGAGGCGGGGGGATAGAGGAATATAACAGATCAAACAGGGGGAATTTAGTGGGCAATGGAAGTATTCTACATGATCTTACACTGATGGACACAGGCCATGTTAACTATCATCAAAATTTATAAAAGCTTATAGTCTAAAATGTAAACCATAATGTAAACCATTGACCATGTTTAGTCATCAGATATAACAAAGGTTCTATCCACATATAAAAAGGTATTAATATGGGAAGGAGGAAAAGGGGAGGGTGTTGGGTTTACGAGAGTCCCCTGTATCCTGTATATGACTTTACTGTGACCTAAAACTTCTTTGAAAACAAAATGAAAAATACTAAGACACTGGGGAATAAATGGAAGAAAATGCCACTGTACAGACAGGACATAAGATATTACAGTAATGAAAGGCAAAATGTAAAAAAAAATTTTTTTTAATATTTTTCATTATTTTTTAATATCCCAATCTTTTAATTTTATTTTTAGTTTTTAAAAATTTTTATGTATTATATTTCTTATATTAAACTCATCAATATAATTTCATTTTCCTATTAATTGCATTTGGCTATTTTAATGGCTTCATTTTTGAAGAAGCTTTGTATCACAGAAGGGTTATAACTGAGACAGAGGAAGATCATTGGTGTGGGCTGTCAATGATGGGGGATACATGTAAAGTATATAAAAATGTTCAAATGTTCACGGGGCATTGTCACAGTGGGTGGAGACTCACACAATAATCAAGAGAAAATTGAATTCCCATCCTGGAGAGCTCTGCCACATTCTTTAATGGAGCAGCAACAGTCCCCCAAGTGCAGGGGCAATGATGGCAAAGGAAGATAATCTACTGACGGGCCCTTGATATTGATGACTATGCTTATGAGCCTTTGCTCTTGAAATCGAAACTTAGCCTATTGTTGTGGGGTGCCTAAGAGTTGCCTCCTGAGAGCCTCCTTGTGCTCGAATGTGGGCTCTCTCTATGCCAAACTCAGCATATAAATGCATTATCTTGCCCCCAGCGTGTGACATGACTCCCGGGAATGAGCCTCCTTGGCACCAAAGGATTATTACCAAGCACCAACTAGCAACGCAACCGGAAAAAGACCTCGAATAAAAGGGGGAAACGGTAAAGACAAATGAGTTTATATGGCTAAGAGACTTTAAAGTGAGTCGGGAGGTCGTCCCAGAGGTAATGCTTATGCAAATCTCAGCAGAATCTCATAGACTGCCAAAGTGGGGCTCAAAACATAGACCCCAAACAGTGGGGCTCCTGAGGGCTCTGGAGACACACAGGTCCTATGGTCAGGTCTGATATCTCCAGAGTCTGGTGCCTTGCCAGTGGGCCCTACTTTGGAGTCTGTGCTCCTGAGAGTGACAGAGTTGGACTCAATTATGACTTCCCTCCACATGACTCATTCGTCCCTTCTATTTAAACCTATACTTGATGCTGGAGTTAGTAGGTGTATGTCCAAGAGACTTGAATCTTTGGGCTGTCCATGTGTCAGCTGGGCCCAGAACTCAGCGGAGTTGCAACACCTACTCTACAGCTCATTGGACTCACCCAGGACAACTAACAAGGAGATGATGAGGGACAACAACCATCCCAAGGAACAGAGAAAGTCTGCAGCTGCAAGCAAGATAGTCCTATCCATCTTCCCCATGGGATATAAGCTCCCTCTCAATTAGAGGTGGAGTGGCCATCACCATTCCAGAATCCTCAGAATTGGGGAAAGAAATATGGACTAGAGTGGACTTACTGGTATTCTACTATAGATATATTGTGATTCTAGCAATGGAAGAAATTACAACATTGATGTGGAACCAGTGGCCAATGGAGGCTCTGGGGACAGGGAGAGGGAAAAACAGTTGCAATACGGGGGCTTTTTCAGGACTTGAATGACACTGCAATGACAGATATAGGCCATTTCATATCATCACTTAACATGCAGAACTGTGTGGGAGAGAGTGTAGACTACAATGTGAACTATGGTCCATGCTTAATGGCAAAGCCCCAGGATGTGTTTATCAATTGCAATGAATGTGCAACACTAATAAAGGATGTTTATGTGGGAGAGTGTGGGAGGCGTGGGGAGTGGGGTATATGGGAATCCCTATAGTTTTTATGTAACATTTATGTAACATAAGCATCTTTAAAATTTTTTAAATTATTTTTAAAAAGCTTAAAAATAATAATAATAAAGAAAAAAATGAGATATCATTACACATCAAAAAAAAAGCAAAGAAAGAAAACCCAAGTTGAGAGGTGAGTAGCTATGCTCTCCTCCCACACACCAGTATCTTTATATCCATGGCTAAGATTTATTCCTCAGCAATATTACACATTATTACATTATTACAAAGTTGCTCACAAACAGGTTAAGCCATGAAATATAATGTTTTAAATGCAGAGGGTCTCATGTACTATTTTGTGAATCTATTTTCATCTCCAGGCTGGTGTGGCCCATAAAATAAAATCACAGAATGAATTATTTGAGAACGATATGCCCTAATAATAACAAAATGCTTATAATTTTCCCACCACCATCATGTGGCAGGAATTCCTTTTAATCCCCATTTTCAGAAGAGGAAACAGAGAAACTCACAAGTTTGGTAAACTACCCAAATTCACAGAGTTAAGTGGTAAAGCCACTGAGATTCCAATGAGGCACCTGGGGGCTCCAGAATTCATGCTCTGCACTCCAAACCCTCAAGTAATTAAATGGTAGCATATCACAAAGGTTATTAGTTGTCAGCCAACAGAAAGGCATCAATTATTAAATGGCTAATTGTGTATCCTCTTCAGACTCCACTTTCACATACGTAAAATGGAGATAATAAAAATGCCAACTCAAGGGATTGTTGTGAGTAACAAATTGAAGTTTAAAAAGACAATGATTGGGAAACCGATGTGGCTCAAGCAATTGGTCTCCTGCCTACTCCATGGGAGGTCCCAGGTTCGGTTTCCGGTGGCTCCTAAAGAAGACAGAGTGCTGGCGCGACAGGCAGTCACGGCGAGCTGACACAACAAGATGACGCAACAAGAGACACAAGTAAAACATAATGAGAGACATAACAAAGCAGGGAGTGGAGGTGGCTCAAGCAATTAAGCGCCTCCCTCCCACATCGGAGGTCCCAAGTTCGGCTCCCAGCGCCTCCTAAGGAAATAAGGAAGACAGCAGACACAGCAAGTGCAAACAACCAGTGGGTGGGGAGAAATAAATAAATAAAATAAATCTTTTTAAAAAAAGACAATGATTGCTTCTTGGCTTTTCAGCTAAGATCTAGTGTTAAAAGGAATGTAAAGTACTTGGCTCAATAAATTTTAAGTGATAATCAATTTTAAGTTTCTGGAAATATCTTTCAAACAACTGTTTTACTTAGAGAATTATCTTAATTATTGTTTCCAACAATAGATACCCAAAAAATGCATCCATTGCTGTTAGGCTGTAGTAATAAACTATATGATTCATATATTAGAGACTACTATTATTTCTCTTTAAATATTTATAGTAAGACTATGTACATCCAAATCAATTTCAATATAGTCAGATGGAATAACATCTTTCCCAGACTCCAAAGTGGTAGAAAAAGTAAGTTTTCCTAAGACTTGCTTGATGGAAATTTGGAATTGCACTCTGAAGAAATCCAGTCTGTTGGGTAATATTGTCATGATAACTCTCCCAAGGTCATACTCTTCTCAGAGGACTAGGTACCAAAGCAGTCCATGACTTTATAGGAAATCCTTTGCAACATATTCTTGCTTCCTATCCAGTTTTACCTGGTAGGCAAGACTTAGTTGGAAGTCCCAGTCCTTGGAGTGTAGTGATGGGAGAATCACAGAGTCAAAGGGTTAGTAATGTTCTCCTTCACTTCCAAGGGCATCACAAGTGTTGCCATCCAGCTTCTGTGATGGGTAGGTAGTAGGGTCCACCTAGTGGAAAACCAGAGTATACTACAGTGAAGGCTTCCTCTGTGACCCAGTGCTGACAAAAACATTTCTTGAACTAGTCCTTAGCCCACTGAAGGGTGTCGATGTTTTTGCCAATCACCCAGCTATATGAGTTAATACCTATTTGTTAAAAGAAGTTAAAGATATAGAAGAAATATGGCACATGATTCTGGAATGTCAACTATACCTACCGGTCATTGAAAATACAATTTTATTATTAAAACAAACCATGAAAATGAATTGGAATATGATTTGAAAGCCACATTAATTTTTAAGATGAAACACAAGGTTTTGAAGAAATTTCACTTTGGGTTTAGGCTGCTTCAAGACAAATCCCACCTCCCCCCCAAACCCCCAGGATACTTATTTCTCTCTTTTGACTTAAGGGGACTGTTGGTGGTAATTCAGTGGAGACTAAAGATATTCTATGAGGAAGGTGATAGTGTTTTTGGTTTGTTTTGAAATGTTTGGAGGCTTTGTCCTTAAAGTCTTTCTCTAGTACTATCTAATAATGTTTAAGAACTCTTTTATATGCCACACTACTTTATATATAAAAGAGTCCTCTATAATTATGTTGGCTTTTAATTCACTGAGCATGTAGCTAGGAAGGGAGACTTACAGAGTAGGGAACTGTTTCAGAGATTTGGGGCATTAATTTCAAGAGAGTGATAAGGTACAGATTCTGTAGTATACAGGAAAGAATAATGAGGGCTATATTTTAACTGATGTATTTCACCCCAAATTAGTTCTCATCCACACACAAGAAAAAAAAATTGTCACTCAGTATTGACAAACAACAACAACAACAAACTAAAACTAAAATACTCTCTGAGGTTTTTGCCACTAGATGATGAATAGATATAATAGCAGTCCAAATAGAATGGCTCTACCTATAGCCTGTTTATCCTGTCAAATATCGGCTAAGAAATTAAGAGATTAATGGTTAAGTAGTAAACTGGTATATGCCTGAGGGAATAGTTCAGCCAATTAATAGTTCCATATTCTCAAAATGTTTAAATTTCCCAATGATATAACCTAATATTCTCTTAAGATTCTACAAACTATTATTTAATAAGTGCTGCCTTGTGGTGGGAGGGTAAAAATTTGATTTTAACCTCACCATTATTAGTTTGGAGAGCTCTGCTTTTTGTATTGTTAAAATTGAGACGGGTTTTTTTTCCTTGGGGACAAAGTCTAGCTTCTTATTTTCTTGTGGATTAAAGACTTACTACCCTGGAGAAGTTTGTATCCGCTTCTGAAATTTGAAAAGTGGAATCCCTTTATTATTATTGATTATCAGCATTAATGATATTGTAATTTCTAGGTAAAGGGGTTTCTGAGCACTTGTAGCACTAGTTAATGAGACTGGTCATGGGTTTATTTCTGTCGCATTACACGTCTAACTCAGAATCTGTGACCAAAGAATTGCAGAAGCTTGAAAGTCTCTTGTTTTACTTTTTCTGTTTCATGGTTTTCGTTCATGCATACACACACACACACACACAAAACATGCCCCCCTATTATCAAGCTCTCTTGTTCTATTCTATTCATAATGGAATTCATATTGCATTTAAGTGATCACTCTTCAGTATAAGAATTTTTAAGTGGAAACTATCCTTCAGATCTTAACTCTGCTTTTATTCCCTAAAGAGGCAAGGTGCTATTAGATTTAATTTATTTAATTATGCCTTCTCCAACCCATTAAAGCATTAATGTCTCTAATATAAAGTACAGGGTGGCTTTTTCCACAGTGGACCTTTGGACACTAGACATTTGTTTGTAGCTGTCCTTTCAAGGTTAAAAACTTGCTTTTTTGGTGCATGTGATATTTTATGAGTTCCTTTCTTTCATCTAACTTTTAAATTCATACTTGAGCTCTACAGTGTACTGTGTTACCAGAGCCTGAAACTTAGAACCAATGTAATATTCTACTGAGAAATAAATAGAAACACTTGAACACTAACTGGGGGAACTATACATACAATATACAAATAAATAAGCAAGGTAATTTCAGATACTGCCTTAGCTTGCTGGAGCTGCTATAACAAAGTTCCACAAGCTAGGTGGCTTAAACTACAGAAATGGATTTTCGCACAACTCTGGAGGCCAGAAGTCTGAAATCAAGATGTCTGTCTGCAGGGCCATGCTCTCCCTGAAGTCTGTAGGGAAAAATCTGTTCCACGTGTCTCTCCTAGGTCCTGATGGTGGCTTGCCAGTAATCCTCAGCCGTCACATGGCATTCTTCACTCTGTTAGCCTCTCTGTCTCCAAGTTTCCCATTCTTATAAGGATACCAGTCATACTGGAAGATGGGCCCCCCTAATCCAGTGTGCCCTTATCTTAATTAATAACATCTTCAAAGACCTTATTTCCAAATAAGGCCACATTTGCGGGGCCAGGGGTTAAAACTTGAATATGTCTTCAGGGGGGGTCAATTTAGCCCATAGCAGATAGTAATAAGAGCTATGAAGATAATTAAATAAGCGGATGTGATGGTGAGAGTGGGGGCTGGTTAGGGGAGGTCTTTCTGAGAATCTCACATTTGAGGTGAGATCTAAACAAGGAATCCAAACAAGGAAACTAGGTAGAAAGAAGAGAAAAAACACTAAAAAAGACAAGGAAGCACAAACTTGGCATGCCCAAGGAACAGAAAAAAGGCTCTATGAGTGAAGAGTGGTAGAAGACCTTAGAGAAGTAGCTTTGACCACAACATTTAGGACTTGGGTTTTATTCTAAGTGTCATGAGAAGTCCCCAAAGAGCTTTTACACAGGAAAATGAAATGATTTTTTTTTTCCAAAGGGACTACTCTGACCGAAAAGGTACTCAAGAGGGCTAAGAATTGAAGAAGCCAACAGTCTTCCTTGGAAGGCAAAACCATGGTAGGTTCTCACACAAATATTGTCTGGAATCATGCTTTCAAAAGTCGATGCTACATCTGAGTCATCTACAGAGTTTTTAGAGCTTTAACAACACAGATTTCCAGGCCTGACTTCTTAGAGTTTCTCATTCAGTAGGCCTGGGGTTGGTAAAGGAAGCCACAGTTTAAAAATCTCCCCAGGTGTTTCTTATGCATACCCCAGCTTTAAAAACCCATACATATCTGAAAAGAAAGTTGAGAAAACTATTGTAAATGCCAAAGAAAATTTGAGTACCTTTTTAAAAACCTGCTCAATGAATAGGCATTTTAAAATAATCGTTTTTTCTCCCAATTATTCTTCACAATATGGAAGGAAAACACCATAATTTACAGATGAGAAAACAGACTTAACAGGTTCTTAAATATTCCCTTTGATATTCCTTCTGTTCACTGACTTCCAATAGCTTTTATCACCTGCTGCCTCTCTTAATGCTAGTCAATGTATTTCTTGGCTAAATCTATTTATAACTGTAACAAATAATTTACATTTATATTTGCTTCCAACCTAATTGTTCAATCTTGATGGTACTGCATTTTCAGACAGATTTCCTTTCACCTTCCTCTGCACAATTCTTTGCGAGGTCCATTCTAACCATGGTCTCCCTTGGTTACCACAGTGGCTAATAACTTTTCTGCACCTCTAATTAATTCTGAAGCACAGCAAAGGGATTTGTCTAATATGGCCACTCTGGCCAATTGTGCATAGCGCTTCCTTGTCTTCTGCTTAAATCAGCAGCAAAGCTATGAACGTAGTTCAACCCAAACTATGTTAGTGCTCCTTGGTGGACCAGTGCACTGGGGAAATTGAAAGAATTAGGTCAAAGATTATAACTGAAAGAGAGGATCTCTAAACTGGCTGTTTTCTCTGGGCCTGAGTAGTAACCTCATCATCCCCTGAGTTGCTTAAGGCAGCAAAGGAGTCACAAAGGAGTAAGAACGACCTGACTGCACACTTATCTCTTCATATCCACTTACTCTAATTCACTGGCCTGGGCGTATTTCAATTATTGAAATTTCCACACTGATTCTGTGATACTTTTGTAACAGCTGAGTTATTCCACCTTTTCACACTGGAGCAGTGGGTGGTCTTGCCACAGAAGCAATGGGGCTCCTCCAACTCATCCCAGTACCACTGGCAGCCTCTCCATTTTTGACACCCCCCACCCCCACCTTCCCACTGGAGTTGAAAGCCTGCATGAGTCTGATGGAAGATTTAACTGGAAAGAACATGGCAGTGACTTTGACTCTACCACTCAAGTGCTCTTTGAAATATTCTGGGGTTTAACCTGAGTAGAGGTATTCCATTTCTCTTAGTATGTCCAGGAAAAGGGTTAATTTTTAACTCTGTGTATATACAGTTTAATATCCCCAGTACCTGGCACAGTTCTAAAGAAGAGGTGAATGCAGCTTTCTCCAAGACAAGTCCCAAGACCACGGAGACTTCCCTCAAGTCCATGAGAAGGATGGGAACCCTTCCTTCTCATACTGCCATGGTTTTCAACTGGGGTATACCACCCCCTAAATGACATTTGGGAAATTTATTGGGGTGATTTTGATTATCAAAGAAGTCAAAGGCATTTAGTGGAAAGATGCTCTATGACCTTCAACATTAAGAATGATTTTGCACAATGGAGAAATGTTCCATGTCCTGTACCACTCTTAACTACCCCATAGAACAAGGAGTTTAAGTTAAAAAAAAATTCTTTTTAATTGTGTGAGCCTAGAGTCTAAGTCCATTTTACATTTAAATATAAGGGTTGTTTGGGGGGGGGGCGGTTTGCACAGTTTTTATATAAATTGACTTATCCAACAATGAATTAAAATGAGGAAAAGCATCACTTTGATTTGTTGGAAACTTGACAGAGAATTGCTCGTTATTTAGACAATCATGTCACTGTTAACTGTGCCGCTTCTGGTATTGAATCAACTGTATCTGAACCATTCACAATGATTCTATGTAAGGGTAACATCATCCAGCTACTTCACAGTGCTTTCTAGAGGGGTGGTGCCTCTGCATTTGTATATTAAAATACATATTTTATTATGAATGTCTTTACTTGTATTTTCCCTCTATATTACATTAGGGTATTATATTGATTTTTTAAATATTATAAGTGTGGGTAAGCTACATTACCTCTGAAGTTTATTTCAGGAAAGTAAAGGGTCATGTTATCAAATACTTGCTATAAAATGGAGCCTTGTCTGAGGATTGGGAACCACTAGGTGTCTTTTCAAATAGGCATTATTTATTACAGCCTGCCTGTGGATAACTCAGAACCCAATCTACCACCCACCAAACCCTACTAACATAAAAGTCTCTTTGTGATATGGTTTTCTTATAACCAATGCAGTAACAACAGCTGCAGCTTTTATTTATTGAACCCCTATTATATGCCAGGCATTGTGCCACATATTTTGCTTGTATTACTTATAACCCTCACCTCTGCCAGGAAGGTATTATTTATTATTAGCTCTATTTTTCAGGCAAGAAAATTGAAGCAGAAGGAGGTTAAATAACTTAACCGTGGCCATGCAGTTTGTAAGTCAGGGGAGCCAGGATTTGAGACCAAGCACAGAGATGGGCAGACTACAAAAGGGAAAAGGCAAAGAAGCTGGCAGGGAGCTAGGAACAGCAGTATTTGTTTCAGCTGGATTAAATGTGCAAAAGTGAAAGGAGAGAACATACCATCTATGCCATCCCCTCCCAGGCTTCCACACGTCCTGAACTCAGGACCCTCACCCAATCCCCAGCAAGTCCCCATACTATACACATTGAGGTCAGCATGGAAATGGGGCTAGTCCAAACTGATACTATTGATGCTATTGGGTGGAAAACACACACAGAATTCCAAAGACTTAGTACAAAAGAAAGAATGTAAAATAGCCCATTAATAATTATATATCTCTTCTACAAACGATGTCATGATTAATTTTGGGGGTATATTGGATGAAATAAAATGTATTATTAAAATTAATTTCAATGATTCCTACTATTGGCTTCTAAAAAATTCAAGATGATACATATGCGGCTCACATTATGTTTCTATTAGACAGAGCTAGGATAGAAGGTTTTTCTGCAATTTAATATCCTTTCTCCACACAACAGAAACCTGCAGAAACCTGGAGCCATTGAGGCCACTGGAAGCAATGCCTGAAAACGGCGTGGGTATGTGTGGGGAGGGGAGGGTAAACAAACGTGCCTGCATATTTTCCTCGTGTCATTTTGGTCACTCAGACTGTGGGAACCACATGTTCACTCACTATTTATTGTTATTATTTTATCCCATATGCTTCTCACCACCACCACCACATGGGAGCAGCAAGCAAAATCTGGAACAGAAGCTGTGTTTGAGTACACGTGTAAAGAGAAGTCAAAATATTGAATGTGTTACCTAAATATGATGTTGTTTATATTTACTAACGAGTAAAGAAGAAAACGTTCCCCCAAAACCCAGGCAAGTGATATTACCTCATCAAGGATGGAAAACTCAGGAATAGTTTAAATGTAAACCTAACTAGAGACAGGGGTATAACATTGGTGACCTCTCAAGATCAGACTCTGCTCCTGTTATCAGACCCTCTACATCTCTTCTGTGATTCAATTAACGACAGTAAAAGCACAGAAGGAAAACTGAGTTCAAGGAGGTTGACTACAGAGACCAGTAGCTATAATTTTACCTCACACTTATTAACTGACCGAAATGTCAAGTCAAAAAAATAAAAAGCATGTGCACCACTTAAATGTCTATTAAAAGGAGAGCTACTTATGGGTCATCCTTAGTGTGAAAAAAATTACATGCTCTGTTAAAAAAAAAAGTTAAGCCTTAGTTCTAGATGTCCAAGAAGTATTAGTGCCTGTGATGGGTTCCTCCAGTCTTAATTCATAGCCCTAAGAGTAGCTCAAAATACTTGTTTGATATACAAAGCCCTGCCATGCCAGAAAGAGCAAAGAAGAGCCTCTAATTATTGCATGGATGACGGTGGGAAGCAACTGTTATAACAACTTGGCTCAGGTCTCTAAGCTCATTACTGGGCACGTGCCCACAAGGGCCATCAGAGAGTCTTTAAGCTGAGCCAGCCAAGTTGCTGAAAACTGCAAAGTCCTTGCCGCATCAGTTTTCTGGAAGAAACTAAGCAAAACGCAACCACATACTGTTTGTGTACAACCCAAATGTGATTTAATCTCAAAAATTATTTCAGAAGCCCACAGTTGAAATTAATCTCTCCCTTTGCTCCTTAATCAATGGCACTTAATTCTGTCTGCTTATCACATAATTAGGCATGTGCATGCCTGTCTTCCAACCAGACTGCAAACTCTGATAGCAAAGAATAGGTATGATCCTTCTTTGTATCTCACCCAACACCTGGCACAGAGTGGGCATGCAGGAGGCATTTGTAGTGTTAGGTTTAATCTTTCTCAACTACTGTAAAGGCACCAGCAAAAGTACAATGGACTGAAAATTGGCAGTGCTGAGCTGTACCCTCAACTCGACTATTAGCCTTTCCTGGGCTCAGTCCCTTAGTCTATAAAACAGAGATGATAAGTTAGGTCATTTTCCAGATCCATTTCACTTCCGACCCTACCAGGACCTATTAGTGGTTCCACTAATCTTTGCTTTGAAGTATGAAAATATTTCCATTTTGTTATCAAAAAAAAAAAAAAAAAAAAAAAGATTCTGGTAATGAGGCTCAAAAATAGAAATTTCATTTCCCATGTTTTCATTATTCCCTCAAGTAATAATGAAGTAAGCTCAAGTAAGATCAAGTCTGATTTTACTACTTCCAGGAAATCCATATCAAATTATATCAAGTTTATTTGAAATTTCTTTTAGTATATCACAGACTGTGTATGTTACTAAGAAACACTCAAGAATAAACTGTTATGTATGATAAGTTATATGATGGTATGCACGTGTATGTGTGTGAGAGAAAAAGAGAGTGAGAGGAGACTATAAAAGTGAGAGGGGGAGATGTGGCTCAAGCGATTGAGCACCTGCTTCCCACATGACAGGTTCCAGGTTCGGTTCCTGGTGCGTCCCGAAAAGCA
>JAQZBX010036759.1:0-24057 GCA_029593785.1 Cabassous unicinctus
TCAGGGAACACGTCTGCTGGCTGGCAGCTTAATTGTAACATTGGCTTTTATACTCCAACTCTATCAGTGCTAGTTCCTCTAACAAATGTCACTGCAAACTTATGCAACTCTTGGCTGAGCATTTCTTTTTTATCTGGCATCTGAGACTTCAGGTACAACAGTTACTGGAACTTACTGGTTGTTTTAAAAGTGAAATGAAAACTGCAGCTGGAGCTTTCAAATATCAGCCAAACATCCCTCTTACGAAGCCTAAGAGAGGAAATAGAAAAAATAACCAGTTCTTTGGAATTTCAAAATTAAATTTCTCTTCAAAACCATAGCCAGGTGCTACTCAGTAATGGATGTATGCCAGGAATCATCCATCTTGCAGAATCCCATAGTGTACTGAGTACCTATAGTAGTCAAAGCACTGGGGGTGGGGGGTAAGGGTGAGGGGATCCTGGCACCCGAGACTGGGATCCTGCCCTCGGGGGCCCATGGTCCCACAGGAGGTAGACACTGCCCGATGCAAAGCTAAAGTGGAGAGAGACACCAGGGAAGGGTTCTAAGGGAGAGCAGCATTTTATCCTTAAGGACTAATAGTTTGGGGCAAATATAGATGGACATGAAGGCTTTACAGCACAGTTTAAGATCATGGGCCTTAGAAATCAGACGAAGCTGGGTCTGATTCTGTCCAGGTAACAGGCTCAGATGTATGCTCCTAATCCTACATCTGCACATGTTACCTGGACTCTCAAAACCTCATTTTCTTCATCTGTAAAGCAGGATGAAAATGCCTACTTTGTCCTGTTGTAAGGAATGAATGAAATTAATGCGTACAAAGTGACGGCTCAGAACAAATCACGGACACAAAAATGATCATTATCAATAGCCAGAGGGAGACGCAGGAGCAGAGAGGAAGGCTGCTGCCTCCTGCAGAACCCAGAGTGGGCAAGGCAGTGGAGGGATGTTTCAGGTCGGGGGTCCTGAGAGACGATGCGAGTGGGAGGTCTGGGGCAGGAGAACATGACCACTCAAGGTTAGGGCGTCTATCAGCTCTTTCTTCCTCTGTGCTCTCAAAGAGTCACCTGAATCATCACTTCATTTTTTTAAAATTTCTTTATATCCTCTCTCCCCGAAGAGGGTATTTTGGCTTCTCGTAAACACAGGCCACACCTTACCACAATGGGCACAGCGAGGTGCTGAGGGTGCAGGAGACGCGGAGCAGGCATTTGGGCTGGCCCCGTGCTGTGCTGGGCCAAGTGGCAAATTATAGGATCTCTCTCTCTCTCAACTGCAGTTTCTTCATCTATAAAACTGGAATGAATACCAGCATCTGCCCTCCTGTGCTCGCAGTGAAGATTAAATGAGGCAGTGCAGGGGATGTGAGAAAGGTTCAATAATGGATAAGTTGTGTGAGAGCAGAACCTGCACATATCCTCCTTGGCAAAATTCATAGAAAATATCTGACCTTAGGATGTGTGCTTAGGGTAAGTATAGGAGGACTGTCTAATGGTGCCACAAAAATATTTTGTAAGGGACTTGTTAAGAAAATGGGTTATCATCGTAATTGTTCAGCATTGTGCAATTTCTCGGTTCTTAAGCATAGCTTTCAAGAATAAGCCATGGCTGCACTGCCCTTAACTGTTTTTCCAGAAAAAATCTTTTCAAATTTCTACCAAAAGAATGCAGCTGGCACCAACCCATCCCAATCATCCCAAGAAATGGATAAACTATGCTACAATGAGATGGCTTAGCCTTAACATCTGCTTCTACCTGCCAACAAGGTGTGGTCATGGGGTCTAACACTAAACAGGGCAAGAAAGTATTTTATTTTTAAAAATACCATTTATGTCTTTTACTCATAATAAAAATAAATAATAGGTGTTATTGTAGAAAAGGTGGAAAATCTAGAAAATTATAGAAAACAAAAGTTACCCACAATTCATTATCCAAAGACAACCAGCTTGTACATTTTGCTGCATTTCCTTATAGTCACCTTTGCAAATAATATATTTTTTAATGGGGTCAGTTTTATCTTTTCACTTATTATAGCCTTAAGATCTTGCTGAATAACTCATTATTCATAAAAAATTACTAAGCACCTACTTGATACGAAAAACTGCACTTGATGCAAGTGGATATTGAAAGACATGTGGAGCCGGTGGCCACTGGACGTTTTTGGGGCAGGGAGAGGAGGGGCAGTTGAAATACAGGGGCTTTTTTGGGACTTGGGGGTTGTCCTGAGTGGCGTTGCGGCAACGGATGTAGGCCATTTTCCATCAGCATATACCATGCAGAACTGTGTGGGAAAGAGTGTGGTCTATCATGTGAACTGTGGTATATGCTTGGTGGCAAGGCCCCAGGATGTGTATATCCATTGCGGGTGTTGTGCCACATGGATGCGGGATGGTGGTGTGGGATGTTGTTGGAGGTGTGGGAGGTGGGGAACATGGGAATCCCTGTAATTTCTGAGTAATATTTAGGCAATCTAAGCACCTTTAAATATATATATATATAACAAATAACATTTATGTAAACAAATGCACATATATGCATATGTATTTATATATCATTTTACAAATATTGGTATGTATTGTGAAAAATTTGATTTTTACCCACAATAAAAAAAAAAAAAGAAAGACATGTGAGATGAGGTCCCTGTTCCCTAGGAGCCTGTGCTTTAGCTGAGGATACATAGCAAACACACAGGAAAAGAAATAACAGTGTACAGTAACACTCACAGAAATGGCAGTACAAACAGAAATGTCTGTAAGGTGTCTAGACCTAAGGAAGATTATCAGAGTCTGGAATGGTCTTGAGAAAGTCTCATGAAGGAAGTTCTGAGTGGCCATGAACCCCTACAATTCTACAGGTAATTTTGCATTGCTTAATGACTACTAATCTACCCCTCTTTTCCCAATATACAGAATATCCGACTCAATGAAGTCATTCCCATTGCTATGTCTTTGCTATTATGGACAAAACTGAGCTCCAGCAAAAGCTGATTTTTCAAATACCAGTCATGAGCATAAAGGTAATGCAGAGCAATTTTTCAATTATGTTTTTTATTCATGAGGAAAACCGGGATTCTGAGTGAAAACTGAAAAGGTATATGACAAATTAGAAGTGAATTCCAAAATTCCAGATTCCCAGGGTCAAAATCACACCTAACACATAAGATCATGTAGGTACATTGGCAAGTTTGTCAGGTATACACACCCAATTCTACCCTTGATCTTGAAGTTTTGAACCATTTATCAACTGAACTTAATTCTTAGGGAGAGTCTTTCCTGGTTAGCCAGTATTCACCTATTCAGGATTTCCTAGTAAGTATTTTGGCGTGTCTATTAACAAGCTCAGCATTGGGCTAGTGCTGGAGACAGAAAGGTGAAGCAAATCGGAAGAAATTGTTCCTGCCCTTGTAGGGTTGGAAGTTTAGGTGCAGAGGGGCTGACAAGTAAACAAACAATTACAAGTCAACGTGATACACGCTCTGGCAAGAAACTGAGGTGGTGTGGATAGACGCTAAATTAGGAACATCGATGGGTAAGGAACAGGCACCCTAGAAGGGGCACTGTACCAACCTAGGCTTGGAGAATTAGGAAAGGCTGCTCAGAAGAGATGATATTTAAGCTGAAGGAAGAAAGGCAGACAGTCAGGTGGGGACAGCAAAAGAGGTGAATAGGAAGAGGGAATAAAATGCTAGAAGTTCCAGAAGAGAAAAAACATGGTGAATGCAAGTAAAAGAAACACTGAAGATGGTTCGGTCAAAGACTAAAAAGGGGAGGACAGTCCGAGAGACAAGGCTAGAGAATACTAAGTGTTTGACCTTGCATGGCCTCTTAATAAACTGTGTTAAAGATCTTGGGCTTGACCCAGAAGCAATGGAAGCCATCATTATCACTGTCATTGTCCATCATCTCAAAATCATCATCATTGTTAATATTTATGTGCTTACTATGAATCAAGCTGTTTTCTAAGCACTTATATGTGTGTATTAACTCATTTAGACCTCAAAACAATCCTTCCATTATTATCTTTGTTTTACAGAGGAGGAAACTGAGGCAGGGGAAGATACTAGTTGGGGATAAACAATAAGTAGCCAAAGGATCCTGAAGGTGGGGGGCCTCATGAGTTTTGCATCTTTGCAAAACCACTGTCGATGCATACAGAGAATGCTTTGGACAGGTCCAGAGTGAAGGTCAGGATGGCCTATTAGGAAGTAGTGAGAAAATCCCCATTAGGCTTCCTAGAGAGACTAAATGGCTCACATTCTCATCTGATGTGTGAGACCCCTAATCTGCAACTCGGGAGATTATATGAAACCAAAAGACAGTCTTCATCCTCAAGGAATTTATAATCTACCGGGGGCAAGTGCATATAGGAACACAAGAAGCTCTTTGTCCGCCCACTCTCTCCTGGGGAGGTGCCTGTGTCCAAATATCCATAAAAGCTGGTCAGTACTTGGGCTGCATCCTTTGAATTGTTGCAAAACATTATCAGCCTAATTCTTTTTTATTCTAGCCACAGGGGAATGTCTGTCTTCAAACTTCTAGGGTCACCTGTAGTGGGTCTTGTCATGTAGTGTGTGGATGACAAAAGCCTAAAAAAGGGGGTATTCGTGTAATGAAAATAAACAGCAGGGAGCAGCGAAGACCTTGAAAAATGCAAAGGCTATGCACATATTTCATTGCCATGAGTCTTGTGAACATATCTATGTACTAGACTTTTCCAAATAAATTAATTTGAGAAGATCACAGGGGGGTGGGGGTAGGGGAAGGCGCTCTCTGTAGCCCCTGGCAAAGACTCCACAGGTTAACTATTTCCTAAAGAACCTTCTCCAAATGAATCATAGGTTCCTTCTTTGTAAGAAGGCCAAGTATCTCCCAGGAAGAAACAGATAGAGCCCAGGGAAGCAGTGATCACAGTCACAGCCACATCAATTATCTAGGTCTGACACCCTCAGGATATCAGGGTCGTCCCCTCTTCCTTCCCTTAACCCCACCAACGTGACCTGCTCTCCCAACAACACTGTCCACACGGCACTGCAATTCTCCAGGGCTAGTCTTGGCTCAATTTCATGCCTTACCTCTCAGGGTTTAACTACTTTGTCAGCTCATCACTGAAGAAATGCCACTTACCTGTGATAATGTTTTTCTAAAGACATCCACTCCCATTCTTAACAGTAATCCAGCCAACCCTTTATTCCCTTTTCCTCAAAGTTCTGAGTAAGGAAAGAGAAATGAAACAGTCAGGGTATCTAACCCTGTACAGCAACATCGTATTTAAATCTTTACAATTACCATGAGAAAAATATATGCTTGTCCTTATAAAACAGATGAAAAACTGGGAAAGGTAAGTTGGCTGGCCTTGGTATACACAGCTAATGCGGGCACAGCAGTATTCAAATCCAATTCTGACTCCAAGTTCCGCATCATTCTACTACCTCATTTAATTTATTCAGAAAGAAAAACGATCATTTGAAAATATATCATCTTTCTCAAGTTAGGAGAAAATGTGTTTGCTAGAGAAGTCATCTGGCTCAAGAGACCAATCAGGGGGTTACGATTCTACTTTGAAATTATACCCTCAGCTCCTAAACTTTCATTTCTGGCTCAGTGGTATATGGCCTTTACAGAACCAGATGTTGGTCTGATGTGAGATGCAAAGATTTTTGGCCAGGTTTCTGAAACCCTAAATTCTAGACCAGCCTTCAACAGTGGCTAGATGTTAGTGAGAGATGGGGTGGGGCTGGGGTTTCCCTAGACAAATGGACCCCTGCTCTTATTGAGGACCTTGGCATCACACTTTGCCATGGCTCTGGGAAGTCAAGGTGAATTAGTGTAAGGGAATCATAAACAGGGTGACCGTATGATTTACTGTTCAAACCAGAATGCCTTTGAGATTGAAAGGGGGTGCTATTAAGAATTACACCAGGACAAATGTGTAAACCAGGTCTGGCCAGGGCAAATCAGAATTTATGGTCACCCTGTCATAAGGAGGCCCTTTACCCTCTGGCTTAAGTCCTAGATTACAGTAAGCCTAAAGGTCTGGTCCCCTGGGCTTACAATCGTATCCTGTTGCTAATAGCAACGAGTGGTTTCTAAAGATGAATCTAAGAAAAATTGCTTTTTGCATTTTTTTCTAAAGTCTAGAGCTAGTCTAAACCACCCTGCCCTAAATCTTGGAGGGGGGTGGGTTGTACAGAAGCCAGCCTATTTTTCTTACTACATCTAGGCGTAGGACCAGGAAAATATTCTTCCCAAAAGAGGAATACAAAACTAAGAGAAAGAAATGGCGATGCAGACACAGAACTTTTAACATTTTGGGCACCAAACTGAGAGTCCTGGAATATCCCTGATTTTGGTAGATCCTTTCCCCTCAAGCCCCAGGTTCCTCTTAAATATTGAAATGCCTCTAACATATACACACGCTGTATGTTGGATAATGCATCCCCTAGAATGCTAGTCATGAGAATTCCTGCATGTGGGGGAATCAGATCCACAGTGTTTGTATCATTTAACTATTTAAAGCACCAGACAAATGCTGTTTTTACAAGATGACAAACATAAATGTCCTTTTAATTTTTACATTTGTAAAAAGAATAATTCTCAAAGGGACAGGCGAAAGTTTAAAGACAATGCCTAGGCAGAATCTTATACCTAGTCGTCACTTAATAAATGTCCTCTCAACTGAATAGAACCAAATTCAGTACTTTTCAAATCACTAGCATTGGGCACGGGAACAAATGGCTCCTTAATGCCAAGTGGTTACAAGAGACATCGCAGTGTCTTAAGTCACGAAACTTACTACACCCCTTACCCAGGTTTTCCACTGCATCAGATCAGAAACTGATTTGATTTGCTGCCCAGTGTGAGCTTCACACCTTCCTTCATATTCACCAGTGTGTCTTTTTCCATTACCCATGTTTAAAAACAGACTCTTTAATTTATGGGTATTTAGGGCTGGTGAAAGTCTCCAAGTCCTGGGCTCACACGGGCTCAGGCCCCTAAATGGTAACAGCTGAGTCGGCTTGTGTGCGTGTGTGTCAGGGAGGGATGATGCCCTTCCCCCGTCCCTGGAGGAACAGCCTGAATGATGAACAAGCCCAGTGACCCATCCGTCCCATGCTGGCCTCAGGGGTCCCCCCAAAAGGGGCTCACTTCAGGGCTGGGTGGTGGTGGTTTCCACCGTGAAGAAGGATATTACCTTTCTTTGTGTCTGGACATTAGAAAAAAGTAGTTCCTGAATGCCAGTTTTCTGAGCTTTGACAAGAGATGAAACATGGATAAAAAGCAGTTCTTTGTTCACAGGTTATGTTCTCTTTTGGTCATTAAAATACCCTCTCTTTTGCAAAATAATGTTGACAAAAAATAGTAATTTTTTTAGCCTTTAAATCGGCAAAATAATGTCAATAAAAGTTTTTGGTAAAATTTTCCTGGCCCCTGAGATGCAAAAGTCTGGGAAACACTGCCTTAGATCCATGTCAGGGTTTCTGAAGAGCAGAGAAACAGTAAAGTGGGCAGAGAGCAGGGAAAAGGCTGCATTGCCTCAGAGCTTGGAATCTGCTCCGTGCAACATGAACACTAAATTAATAAGTAAAGGGAAAGACTAAAAACGTCTTCAGCATCTTCTCTGCACAAGGCTCTGTACTTCATACATTATCTCAATTAAGCCCCAAGCTACCCTGCAAAACAGATAAGGTGCAGTAAAGCAATGACTCACCCAAGTTAACACAACTAGTTGGCAGAAGGCTAGGATTCAGCCCTAATGCCTGCTGTCCTGAAGCATAGCATACAGAGCTAGAAGAAAAGGCCCCATTCCTTTACTGAATGAGCATACCAAAGCTCAGGATTAATCAGCCAGTTGTGGGGGGGCCTCTTTCTAAACTGAGCCTATCGCATCATAAAACCCAGGTGATCATGCAGATATTACAATGGAATTTTGTTTACACTCTATTTTCTAATGGGCTTGTTTGCCAATTTGGTCTCTAGAATTGCAAAGCCTTGGAAGCAACCTTCACCAAAACAGGCCTGAGTTCAAAGTGAAACAATATTCTATCCTCAGATGTTATTCTGTAAAACAACATTGTTTAGCCAAATCTATTTTACCCAGGTAATCATCTCCAACTTCTCTTTGCCTTTGTTTATTTCATTGCTCACTGGCACCTCCAAAAAGGGTTAGGGATGCTAAAATAATTATTCGTTAACATTATCAAAGAAATTTATAAAAGGATTTTTATAAATATCAGGAACAAAGAGAAATTCATTTGAGTATTATCTATGGCTTTAATTTAATCATATTGTTGTATTCTTGTGGTCATTGTACATTCAGTACTAAATCCAGCCTATTGCATCCATTTAATGTACTAAATGTAATATTTAAGGATATTGTAAAATTCTTCTCCACCACTTTTCCACTCTTCCTGTTTAAACTTTTGGACACAAAGCAAGGCATCCCCCCAGCTGTCTATCAAAAATGCATCTGTCCTGCTTTGAGTCTTTTGTGGACCAAGAAAATTATGTTCTTAAGCTAACCCATTCCTGTGCATGTGACCCTACTTACGTGGGAACTTTTGGTTAGAGTCAGTTTATGGATTTTATTAGATCACTTCAATTAAGGCCCTTGATCAGATTGTAGGACCTAAGATGGGTCCTAGTCCTTTCATTGAGTTTTATATAAATGGAATACAGAGAAAGAAGGCTGCCATTTACCCAGCTGTATGAGAGGGGATTCCAGGATCGCCTACAGCTGAAGAAAGAGAGAGAAACCCCAAGAGACAGAGAGAGAGAGAGTGAGTCTGGAGGCTGGAATCAGCAAGCAGCTGGAGGTCCAGCAAAGCCAAATGCCTGATTGCCCACAGCTGAGCTTGGAGAGAAAGTGAGCCTGGAGGGGAAGGCAGGGACCTCCACAGAGACTGGCTGCCATTTTGCTTGCCACGTTGCAGGAGTCCAGGATCTGCCAGCAGCTGACTTTTGGTGAGAAAGCATCTCTGATGATGCCTTGATTTGTACATTTTCACAGCCTCGAAACTGTGAGATTTTACCCTAATAAATTCCCATTATAAAAGCCAACTAATTCCTGGTATTTTTGCATTGGCAATCTTTAGCAAACTAAAACAGCATATGTTTCATAGATACCCACTCATTACTACATACAAATAAGGATTAAAGAACCCAGGTATTAGTGTATTTAACATTGTCACAAATAATGATAGGATTTAGCATCTCATTGGTTTCGGAATGTTTTCTTTGCTTTAATAACTGGGGAATAATGTTAGGAAACAATTATTCATGCAACAAATATGTACTGTCTCAAGTGCTAGGCATTATTCTAAGTAATTATTGTAAGTACCAGGGACATGACAGTGGCTGGGGTGTAGATAAAAATCCTCTCCATTGTGGACTTCTGATTCTAGTTGGGAGGAGACCGATAATAAAGAGTAAAAATGTTACTTATTAAAGTTAAAATGGAAAATGTAAATTTAAAAAGCATAACTTTACTGGGACATTTTCATGGTGCAGAGAAACCCATATGAGTTTCTTAAATTTCTTTGTTCCTTCACATTAGGAGAAAAAATTACCTTGCAAAAGATTTAAAATAATACACCCAATAAAGCAGACATCTTTTAATATCCACCTTCCTGGAATATCTTCTCTGTATTTTTTTTCCCTTGTAGGATTGGAGGGGCCATGCGGGAAACCCTCCTAGAGGAGAGCCCCAGGAAGGGAAACGCTTCTCAGCACAGGACTCTCCAGATATCCTGCCAAGTCAAGGTTGCCTCACATAAAACCAACCATTCATTTTTATGCTGGCCCATTAAATAATGTGGCAATGTTTTATCCAGAAAACTTGGGCAGAAACTTAGAAAATATCTTAAGAATAAAAGAGAAAGAATGAGGATGAGCCAATGCAATCAGAGTATCTGCCATATCACGCTTTGTTTGCTGTAAGGAATCACTAACAGATGAAAAGTCAGTCCCCTAAAAATCCCATCTTGAATAATCAGTTATCAAACACATGCAACAGAACATACTGGAATCATATGGGAAGTCTACTACAAAGGCAACTGTTAAATTTCATTATATCCTAAACAGATGTATGGCAGATAAAACATGCCTGCAGAAAGTAGTAAGACCTAAGTAGAGAATGAAATGCCACAGTGGGGTAAGCCATGGAATTCCTTGGCAATAATTTACTATATAAAGTTAGAGCCATTTTATATAATTCAACATTTCTTTATACATACTACACAAACATGACAGCAGGCTAGAATTGTGATAGCATAACTAACAATGAAAAGTGACAAAAGTTATAATACTGTAACTAAAGCATTTTTCCCCTGAATATAAATACTCTAAGATGGGAAACTAAATAGTGGAGGCAACTGAGATATAAAAAAAACTTTTTAAATGCATTCAGATCTTTTCTTGCATTTTATAAGCTAATTATTAAAATGCTTATAAAAAGAAAGCAATGTTAATTTTGTTGTTTTTATTTGAATTAATGAGAACCAAGTGGAGTGGATGTATCTCAGTGGTTGAGCACGTGCTTCCCATATACAAGGTCCTGGATTTAATCTCCGGTACCTCCTAAAAAAAAAAACAACAACTGAGAACCAAGTTTGCTGGCAAGGTAAAGAATTATACTTTCACCCAGGGACTGACTGTAGTTCCTTTGTAAGTGGAAAGTAAACCACAGTAATAAGGTGAAAGGTTCAGATAAAGTACTACACATATTCCTTAAAATCAGGTATTTGCCAGACAAACGGAGCACTTACTGGCTCAAGCACTGACCCTTGCTTTCATGATGTGAAAAATGGTAGGCGCTAATAATACAACTTGACTACCTTATGTCATGAGCAGAGTGTAAAAGCATGTGAGCTGATGAGATTCGGGGAATATGGACAGGACTCTGCGGGTGGTGCACAGCTAGATTTAGGTCTGAGCAAACTGAGCAAGGGCCCTTCTAAGGGTGGGTCAGGAAGAAATGTTTTTAAAGAATTGAAAAGGAGTGTTCGGTTTAAATATACATACATAGAACTCAGACTCTGTGCTGACTGTAAGTACAGCCAAAATTTTATAGGCCTGGGGAAGGCAGGCATGGAATACAAACAAATTGATGAGGACAAGAGGAAGAGATAAACAGTTCTAAATGTCTTGTACAACTAAAATGCTTCTGCAGCCAGGTTCACTGCCAGAAGGGGAGACTTGGAAAATTTTGGTCTGCTTATTCTAATTATAGGGCTTTATGAAACCACCAAAAATACAGCAGTGCCTTCCTGAGAAAAGCAATGATGGCACATGCAGGTAAACCTCCAAGGTAATTGGTGACGGCCAATTTTGCATAAATAAGGGCTGTTAATACTTTTAAGTTTCAATTGTCATCTCTTTTGGAAGGAAATAGAGAAGATCTTGCAAATTTCTCTTTATGTATTTGTCAGAATGAGACTTGCACCACTAAAAAGAGTGCATGAGTTACTATGAATCTTTTTATTATTTAAAATGTACAGGTCTTTGGTTACTCTCTTGACTTTAAAACAGTTTTTATTTATCTTTGTGTTGGTTTAAAACTTAAGCTTTAAAAATGTATTTCTATATTATTCAGCCATAAAAAGAAATGAAGTTCTGATACATGAATGAACCTTGAAGATATCATGTTGAGTGAAGTAAGCCAGACACAAAGGGACATATATTGTATGATCTCACTGATATGAAATAGTTAGAATAAACAAATTCATAGAGTCAAAAACTAGAATACAGGTTACCAGAGGCCAGGGACAGGGTAGCGAATGGGGAGTTAATTCTTAAATTGTACAGAGTTTCTATTTGGGTTGATGGAAAAGTTTTGGTAATGGATGGTGGTAATGGCAGCACAACATTGCAACATAATTAAAAGCAATGAATTATGTATTTGAATGTGGTTAAAAGGGTAAATTGTAGGCTGTATATATGTTACTAGAATAAAAATTAAAAAAAAAAAAACACAACGTAACAGGACTGTATACCACCAACAGTGAACCCTAACATAAACCATGGTCTATAATTAATAGTGCAATTATAAAAATGTTCTTTCATCAACTGTAATAAATGCACCACACTAATGCAAGGTGTTAATAATAGGGTGGTATATGGAAACTGTATTTTATGCATGATTCTTCTGTTAACATACAACTTCTACAGGAAAAAATGTCTTTCTTTTGGTTTGGGGGGGAGAGGATAAAAGGAGTTTTGAAGTCTCATTTGGAATTGACCAAAAAATATTTCATAAAATTTTTTTAAGATTGCCAAGCCTGACCTGACTGCTCCCTGTGATGAAGAGATACGAACCTTCTTGTGATATACCCAGACGAATATTTCATCATTTTCCTTCTTCTGTTAGGATTCATTCCGGTAACAGCACCATTATCATTAAAAGTTAACCAGAGTTCACAGGCACCTCATCACCCTGGCAAAGCTTGGTCAGCTAATTAAATGCAATTACATCTACTTAGTCCATACACATTTTCTAAAAACCCTCTAAGAGGCCAGGTGCTCAGCCCTCGAGAAGTATAAAGATACCTATCCCAGATCTGCCTTCACTCTAATCACACCTTCATTCATTAGATCCTGAAAAAGAAGTCACAGTTAGATCCTCCTCTTGGTCCTTGGGGAAGAGAAGAGTCCTCAGAAGAGGATCTGGGTATCTTGGTGCTGGCCATCTGCCTTAGGTGTCCTGCAAGCATGTGGGGGATGCCGAGTGCCTGGTAGGGAGAACGAGAAAGCCTTCTGTGGAGAGTCCGCTCGCCTAGGCTCCCCCCGCCCCCCTTCAGCCCCACACTGCTTCTGAGGACGTGAAGGATGGACACGGTTAGCCAAGCGTGAAGCCTCTCCCTGGGACCGGCACGCAGAGCCCAGTTTGTGTGTATACGTGTGTATATGTACGGTTTCACTTAGAAATGGGTTTTATTTTCTCTGATAAAGATTCTCTGGGGAGAGGCAGGCATCTAAGTCCTGTCACATGGGAGAACTTGCAGTGGGGAAGAATGAGGATTTTCTTCTTTATGAGTGTGGGAGGCTGTACTTTTCCAAGAACACTTTGTCGCATCTCACATATTCAAAAGTAAAGCCTGGGGGGCTGCTTCCCTTACTAATCTTTACAACAAATCTAAAAGTAATTCTGTGGTGTGGCCTATCCTTGGAAGAGTTTATCTTGGGCATGTAAAAGTAATATATATAGATATATATACAATACACATGTATATCATTTACAGCACAATCTCCAACTTACATTCTCCTTTCCCTCTTCTTTAAATTTTAAGTGGACACGGTGAATTCTCTATAAGAATCAATAAATAGTCCCCATGTTTTGGTATAAACCAAAAAAAGAATATAGACACTATGTATTGTCTGAACGACTTGCAATTTGGAAATTTAAAAAAAAAATTTTTCTGTAAGAACCACAGAAAATAAATTCATCTTATAGCGTTAGAATTCGAAAAAAGAGAAAGAGAAAAAATAAAGCTTTCTGCTGAAAGGCATCTTTGCTCTGGCGTGTTTGTAAATAGTACATTTCACTTTGCTAGTGTGAAAGGCAGCTTGGGATAGCCAATCCCACGGCCCCATTCGCTAGATCAGGTCGCCTCTTCTGCTTGTAATAAGTGAAACTTTATCTTCCCTTTAATGAATATTTATTTGTCTGATATGTTTAGAATATGAGGCAATGCTATCTCTGAAGCAACATAACTGCCTCTGTGCTTCACCCATTTCAAACTTGGTCTAATAGCCAACACAATAAGAAGAATGGAGGTTTTAAATACTGGAGTCTGGGTAATTCTGACCAAGGAGAAATGCCATGACAGGCAGGTGTCGTTACCAGGTAAGGAGGTAGCATTATCCCAAAGGACCTATTCTTTGATCCTAAGCTGCACCCCTAACATAGGTTGTACTGTCTCTTCCCCTGTCCCCCCACCCCCGGTCTGGCATATCTCCTCGACTCCCCAAGAGGCACCCTAAGTCAAAGGAGTCCTTGAGTCCTTCTCCATCTTTATTTTCTAGAGATTTTACCATTGCCCCTTGCAAGTTTAATTTAGCCACAGGACCTACCTTAGTGTGGCTTATACTATAATCACTTATGCACATTTCACAGTGTGCTACTCTTTTTCATCCTTACCGCTAGAACATAGCAAAGTGCATGGTACTGAGTTGACAAAATGTTGACTGAAGTGTCCAGTCATTGGCACGGAACATCTGTTATGGGATCAAAAGTTCACAAAAGGGAAGCAGATGTGGCTTAAGTGGTTGGGCTCCTGTCTACCATATGGGAAGCCCCAGGTTTGAGTCCCGGGGCCTCCTGGTGCGGGCAAGCTGCCTGCACTGCGGAGAGCTGACGGCCTGTGCCTGTGGAGAGCTGGTGCAGCAAGATGACGCAACAAAGGGAGACAAGGAGACACAGAGGAAGCGCGCAGCGAATGGACAGAAAAAGCAGACAGTGAGCACAAGTGGCGGTGGGGTGGGGGAAGCGGTAAATAAATAAATAAATAAAATAAAATAAATAAATCTTTAAAAAAAATTTTTTTTCATCAAAGGGGGGAGTGGATGTGGCTCAAGCAGGTGGGCTCCCACCTACCACATGGGAGGTCCCAGGTTCGGTTTCCAGTGCCTCCTAAAGAAGACGAGCAAGACAGCAAGCTGATGCGATGGGCTGGCATGGCGAGCTGACTCAACAAGATGACACAGCCAAGAGACAGAGTGAGGAAACACAATGAGAAATACAACAGGGAGCAGAGGTGGCTCAAGCGATTAGGCACCTCCCTCCCACATGGGAGGCCCTGGGTTCGGTTCCTGGTACCTCCTAAGAAGAAGACAAGCAGACAGCAAGCGCAAACAATGAGGGAGGGGGTAATAAATAAATAAAAAATAAATCTTTAAAAAAAAAAAAAAAGTTCAACAAAGGGAACTCCAAAAGTAGAGGAGGAAGCCTGGAGAATGGTATGGATAGAGACTTGAGGCTGGCAGGGAGTCAGGACCATGGGAGCAGAGCTGGTGACACAGCAGCAGAGGCTGTGGCAAAGGAAGAGCAGATGGTAGCTTTGCTATCTGTGAGACACCCCAGGACTCTGAACTGGCAGGGCCTGGAGGACTCTGAGATCCCCACATAAGCTGCTCCAGGGACTCGCAGAGTTATTTGGGGAGCAGAACCCTGGAAGAGAAAGGACATCCCACTAATGCGCCCTGAAGGCTCGGAGCCTGGAGATTTGGGGTATTAATGTCATGGGGCCACAAGTTACTCCCCAGCTGGGAAATCCAGGAACACACCAGCTACATGTGTAAAGACTGTCCTCTTTCTTTCAAATGCCATGCTGCAGGAATTTACCACTTTCCTCACTGATTTTGAAAGAGCCCTGATTTCTGACCTTATAATTAAGGTACTCTTGTGGCCTTCTTTTCTTTTTTTAAATCAACTAGTCCTAGTGCATAAAGAATACCCAATACTTCGAAAAAAAAAAATTACTTTTTCTTGACTTTCTGAAATATAAACATCAAAATATAAATTTCAACTTGTTTTGTGTGCTATGCTTCAATGCAAATATATGAATACACACACACATATACACCTATGAGGTTTATCCAGAACTTTTTAAGTAACTGAATTTGATGAATTTGCAAATCTGTAATTTTGTTGTTCCTACAGGCATCTGGCAAGGTCTCCTCTTCTGGGTCAGGTCTAGGCTTATGCCAATCCTTTGCTGCCCACAGGCTCCACCGCCATTAAGTCAAACAGCAGGAGGAGAACACTGTGAAGCACAAAGAAATCCTCTCTCAGTTTTCTTTTGTGACCAAATAAGTGTATCTTACTACTTGTGATTGCGAATATTAGTAGCTGGCCTTTGAGGATGCCCGGTTACAAGTGAAATACAAAATTTCAGAGAGGATAACACCTAACATTTACACAGTGCTTTACAATGACATAATATAGCATTTAATAGTCACAGCGTATTTGCATGGAAGATATTCTCATTAGGTAACGTCCTGCCACATCCAAAAAGTATTTACAAAAGAGATGTGTCGTCTTTAATTCACAGATGAGAAAGTGGATGCCAGACCCCACGAGTGACTCCCTCACACTCAGAGACAAGCTGTGGGGCCACCAAGATGGAACCTAAACCCCAGTCTTCTGAATTCAAATGCTATGATCTTTCTAGAACAATACACAAATGAAACCATCCTCCTCCTTAACAGAAACACAGAATTGGATGAAATATCAAAAGAGAAACCCTGCTTCCCAAGTTCCTTCAGAAAGGAATTTGTTATTGAATAAAAGGTAAACATGCCATGGCCTCTGCAAACAAAGTGTGATTTTTTTACTAGCCTGCATATTAATGAAATATCATCACAGCCGGTACGATGGTAGGATTTGCAACATGAAGCAGAGCACAGGAAGGCTGCACAATTACCATCCTTAAGTGGCAATATTTTATACAAATAAGAAAAGAAGCAGGTCCAATTTTTCCGTTGAACAGTTGAGAAAGATGGGGGTGGCATTACTCTCAAGTAAGGCAAAAAAGCAGAAAAAAGGAGAAACCTAAGGGATTAAAAAATGTATCCTCAAACATAACTTTTTCAGGAAGTTTTCTGAAAGAATAACAAACTCTTAAAATGACACATTCAACCTGCCAATTGTTAATTGTTTTTGTTTCTGGGTTTTTTTTGGGGGGTGGGGGGTGGGGATGGGAGGAGAGGACTAAACTGGAAAAAAACGGCTTGCTTAGGAATGGCTAGCAAGTAGCCATCAGAGAAACACATACCCGACAAATTTTCATTCTGGGTTTTCAAAACCCACCAAAGCATGGCATTAGTCAGAAGCATCCTTACTTAAAATTCTGAAATAATAATAGCAACTGAAACCCTGAAAATAGACCATAAATATGTATGGAAATAAAGGGAGGAAGAAAAATTTAATGTAGTGGTCAAATATAACATCTTTAAGCAGGTAAAGGCGTGTGTGTGACAATGCAGCAGGAAGACCATCTTTTCTTCTAATAAAATAACATGCATAAAATTAAATAAGCCCATTTCCAAAATGGGGTGTGTAGTTACTTCAGCCTCTTTATGAGTAAATGTATCTGAGATGCTCACTAAGGACCCTTGTAACTTCACTCAGTAAATTACAATTGCTCTTTGTCTTGATGCATTAGTGAGTAAAAACTGCGGGGAAAAATAAAAGTAAATAAAACCTTCCCCAAACCAGTCATTTTAACATGTGGCTCCCTTATACTAAAGAGTCCATTATATACTAAAGCCCATGGGGACAGCAGCACTGCCTGGAATGAACTTCAGTTTAGAGATAAATATTTATAAACAGGCCAACGATTCAGTAACAAAACAAACTAAAACCTATCTGACACCTGTAGTGAATATTTTCTTATGTTTCATATTTGTTATCAGGGGACATCCATATTATTCAAGACTATTTGTAACAAAGTTATTTTTCTTGCTCATTCCTCAGCTGGTGTCATACTCTTCTCTTACTCATTGTTGGGGGTCAACCAAGATGGAAATAAAAGTGGTAGATCAATGCAGCCCTGCTCAGCAGGCAGCTTTGAATGTAGGGAGTATCTGACGATGATGTGCAGGGTAAGTGGGACCATCTCAGGACTGCCCTCCGGCTCTCTTGGTACACAGGTTACTGTGTGCTCTACCCAAAATACCCTGGTGCCTAGTGTAAAACAGAGGAAGGAAAACTGCCTTCCTGACCTGGGCCAATGGCTCTTACCCCCCGTAATTAGACACCTAGAGATTTCTAACTCTAACTTGGCACTCTGGGGTGCGGGATGATCGGGGCGAGGCTCTGTTTTTGAAGAGGGTAGGGAAATATGGTCAGGGATGGAGAGAAGCATCTGGGAAGAATATACACAGTTAGATGGCAGAGAGTGAACACACCAGCAACCCTCAGGCCAGACCATCTGCATCTACGGAAGAAACTCTCGTTAGGTTCAGCAGGAGCCAGCAGACACACAATGGTTCCTTTTCAACTCTCCAAGGGGCACAGTTCAGGGGCCCAGGTTACTTTAGGAAGATGCTGTGGGAAAAGGGCAGCCAGCTGAGCAAATCTTCACTGGGGTGCAGAAAGAACCAATCTGTTCAGAGTTCATCTGGGTACATGTAGACCTTCTTTAACCTCTGACCACCTCTGGATGACTGCAGGAAAAGAAAAAGCGAGACTAGGGTGGACTCGAATACCATAAATGTTTTCTTCTAAGTGTTCTCTGAAATAAGATACAGAAGCAGAAGAATTTAAAGAAAATAGCAAAGAGATCTGCAGAGTCAGAAAACTCAGAATACTTTTTTATTTTATTTTTGTTCCAGAAAGGACCAATTATAAGCCTGTTTTAATAAAATTCTCATGCAGTTCTTTAATGATTGGTCTGTGCAGCATACTAAGAGTTTAGCAGGCCAGATTTTAACCCTGATGGAGTTTTATGATTCATATAAAACATTCTGAAAATGATTCAGGGAAGAAGAGAGGAGACAAAGTGAGATAAAAAATGGAGGAGGGGTCATGAAATCTGAGTTCTTATTCCCAAATTCAGATGAGTTGTGTGGCTTTGGATGGGTCATTTGGTTTCTTAGAGCTTCAATTTCCTTAACTGAAAGCGGAGGGAGAAATTTTCCAGTTTGATTTGCATGTGCCCATTCTTTTTATCTCAGATTCATTAAAAACTGGTCCCAGATCAAATATAATTGGTCAAAATGAATGCTCTTTCTAAATTCTGACTCACAGCATCATACATACGTATCCAGAGTTATACAGGATGGAGAGGTTACCTAATTCAACTCTATAAATAAAGACTCCAAAAAACTGGGACATTTCAGCAATGCAGAACCTTCTCCAGAGGTCGTTCACTCCATTTCTGGACAGCATTAGTTATCACAGATGTCTCCTCACAACATGCCTCCCCATTGCGTCTACCTATCACTCACTGTTCCCTCTTCCATTCACACATGTTATCTAAATTGTTTTACTCGGAATGGACAGAGACATTTTGGAATTTTCACATGCTTAATATGTCTGAGACAACATCACAATTTTAAATAGGAAAAAAAGCATTTTGAAACTCAGTTGATAATTCCTCTAAAGGAGGAAAGAAAAAAGTGGTACATCCATTCACCACCACATACAGAGGGTAGGATGGATGTTTCCTATGCAATGGAAATTGACCACCTAAATCAGTCAAGGCCACAATCACTCCATTCCTCCCACAGTTATGGGTTGTATGTGCTCTTTCAACTGAATTACGCTAATACTGTTTATGTCCAGGTTTCATTTACCTGGCCAAAATTAGGCTCAACAATGGGTTCTGTGGCTGGCAAAATTTAAGCAAGAACCCAAGCTACACAATGCCTGCAAAGAGCTTCTTACCATGCTTAATTAGCATCGCTAATAGATGGATAAAAGCTCATTTTTTATGGTTCTGAAACTATTAATCTAATGTAGACTTGAACCAGTTTAGCAAGCGAGTCATATAATTTTGTTTGCATAATTGAACCAGATAAGAAATGAAGAGAGGAAAAGTTAAAATTCTGCCATTGAATTTGTTGTGTTCTTTCAGACGTTTATAAATAACAGAATTTTTTTAAAAACAAAACTGCAACATCTGCTTTTTATAATATTGTTACTTCTTGTGAACACTCAGTGTTTGGAACAGTTGTTCCCAAGAATTACTTGTAAATATCACATCACTAAAATTCCAAAAAAAGAAACATGTGCCCACTCAAGACTCCAGTAAATCCCTGATTAACTGAAAGTCGGAGCTGGACCACTCTCCCATTACCTGGAGCTTATCCTCCCTACATGACTTTTATAAGAAAGTGGGAAGCTACAAAACAAGATAAGCATTTATTATAAAGTAAAAAGACTCCTAAACATAACTCTAAGTTAATACATATTCAGCCTGATTATCTGTGCTTTGTACACTTACAGTGCTGTACAAGAACAAAAGTTCATGATGGGGGTAAGGTCTGTATCTTTTATCTCTACCTCAAATCCTGTGGTCAAAGCAGAATATGGAGAGAGTTGGTATCTTTTATCTCTATAGCTCTACTGCTTAGCACACTGATTAGACCTTCATGCTGAAATATTTATATTAACAAGTTAAATGGTAAATTGGTGGCAGGAGATGCTAAATTTTATAAGATTCTTGATTGTTAGTACATGGAATAAAAATAGCATAGACGCTCAAGGTTTAAAAGGATCTTAAAGATCCATCTAGTCCCCTTCAATGCAAGAATCCCCCCAAAACATTCTAGTGTTTTTAAAAAATACTTTGGTATCAGGTACTGTACTGGACACACATACACATGAGCACCTCATTATTTCATACATATTATCATCTCGTTATCTTCTTATGAGAGAGACATATTCATCTTGCAAATGGGGAAACTGAGGCTCAGAAAGTGAAGGCGAGAAGAGAAAGAAGTGAATGTCACAACTTTTTGCTCGTTCTTTTCTATGGTCTAAGATCCAAGGATAAACAAGAACTATTCAGAGAAGATGAAAATGTGCCTCCCCTCCCCTGGGTCCACACCGACATTCTATAGTCGATTTACTGAGATATACGTAATAAGCCAGGCCAGTTCCTGGAACACCCTACACACATTAGCTTCCATTCCTCCTCATATGCTTCATAGCATTGGATATAGACAAGCACATTTAGGACCCACTCCCAACTCTCTGAAAATTGAGGAAGTACCACAAAACTATAGAGTTAGGAATGCTAAATACCCATTCCCCTAAGAATAATCCCTGCAACTATGTTTTTTATTTTAATTTAAAATTCAAGGCATTTGCATCTCCTTTTTTTCTCTCCAAGGATATAAATAACTGAAATACTGACTACAGCACAAAATACAGACATAAGAGGGTGACAGTTTTATCTTTGAAATTTGCCATTCTTGTCAGTTAAAGTCAGACCTAAAGCATTAATTTATTCTGATGCATTAATTAACTGGAGCTTTTTTGCATTTAATTTTCTCTGGCATTTTGGAAACTATTCTAGGCCCAGTGGAAATGGCAGGTTTGATGTTATTAAAGTTAGCATTTCATAGAGTCCTCAAACTGAAGACTCTAACACATTAAAAATTGCTGAGAGTCCAGATAATGTACATCTAAGGTATTATTAAAGGGTTTTCTTTACACATGAAAGAAAACCGTTAATTTCATTAAAAACGAATTCAACTGTCAGGAAGACTTCAATTATATATACTCAAGTCCTTCAACTCCACCTAAGAAACATCATCTAAAGCCCGTTTCATTTCTTCCTTTCATTCATTCAAATACCTACTGAGTGCCAGCTACATGTCAGACAGGCACTGTTCTGAACAGAGCAAGCAAGGTCCTGTTCTTGTGCAGCTTACAATCTAGATGGGGAAATGACAAACAACAAATAAACAAGAAAATATCCGAGAGGAATAAGTACAATAAAGAAAATAAAACAGTTATATGATGAGGAGTGCCAGGGAAAAACTCTCTAAGGAAGAAGCAATGGCGTCAGATCTTAAATGATAAGGAGCCAGCTCACAAAGATCTTGGTGTAAACATCTCAGACAAAGGGACTGGCCAGTGCCAAGGAGCCAGGGCGAGAGTAAGGGTGACAAATTTGAGGGGCAGGGAGGCTAGCGTGGCTGGGGCACAGGAAGGTGATGGCGCCATCTACTGGACACATGTGCTGGAAGCCTGGAAGAGGAGTGGGTGTGGAGGGTGGGGTGGTGCAGAACACAAATTCTGATTTGGACATTTGGAATTGTTGAGAACCACTTTTAAAAAATGGTTCAAACAAAACAAAAATTATAGCAACTACACGATCACTCAGAGAAATCAGGAATGAAATTCAGGAATGGATGCTGCTGACTGTAGCCACATTGGGCAGAAGACTATAGTCCTTTAATGACCTTTATTCCAGAGTCACTTTGCTCATTTTAACCCAACAATATTTAATTTGAAAATTAATACAGTAAAATTTAATATGGTAAGCATATAAGAAAATTTTCTATTAAGGAAGAAAATCCTTCTGGGAAACACAGATCGTATTTCTATTGTATAGGAACGTGTACAGTATGCTCTCAAAGATGTAAATTCTTCCATAGAATGAAAATAAACAGGTGCTCTAAATGTATGTGGCAAAAAGTTAAAACAAAATGGGTATGTTTAATGGAAATTGATATTTTGGGAAATTAAAAGCAAAAGACATCAGTTGTGGCTTACAACAAGAATTATTGTTTGGTTGGGGAATGTGAGTGTGTGTGAACACATTTGTATATATGTTTGCATGGGTGTGTGAATGTACATATATGTGGGTGTGAATGTGTGTGCACGTGGATGTGTGAATGTGTGTGTGCATGAAAACAGACCCACGTGTGAGAGTCAACATTAACTGACAGTAGAAAGAAGTAGAATTTAACACTTTTCCAAGTCAAACTGTCCCAGACAAATGATTACAATTCCTTACTTGGGATTCTTTGGGCTTGAATTTAGAGGGATTTGGTATAAATTCTAAAAAAAGGTGACGCAAACGTGGGAAAAATGAAACTAGACATTTTACTAAAGTGAAAAATTATGAGGCAGTACAGAATTCCAAGACCATATCTACTTCCCAAGCCTCAATTCTCCAGAAGTTAATAAAACATCACCCTTTCCCGTGCCTCTTCACTTTCCAAGACATTTTTGTGTCTGAGCTTCATCAGACTGGGGGCAAGACCTACATATTTCAGATTATTTGGATTTAGAGATTATCACTATAATACATATAAGGGCTAAGAGTTTTGATTCTGAGCCTACATGCCAACATCTCTTTATTAAACAGATCTTCAGAGGAGATTTCCCTGAAGTGTAGCTGTTTGGCAATAGATTAGAACTAAAATCGTATCTTGAGTATCTCAGAAACAAGAGTTAGTATCTCCCATATCTTCAAATGCTACTAATGACTATGTTCTCTGAGAAACTGGTAAGGAGTAATTTTAACAATCATTCCGCTTTCAGAGAATGGCTCTTCTTTCATCTTACAAGAGGAGAGAAAGTGTTTCTAAGTAGGTGCAATAGTCTAGATCACCCTATGAAGTGCTTACTCAAAACACCTTCTCTAGACTAGTCCAGCACGGAGGCTTGCCCCAGGAAAAGAAAGGTCTGGGTGCCTGAAAGAGATGTTGGGGAAGCGGAGAAGTAAAGAGGGAGAGTACTCTGAGAATACACAGGACGGATTCTGAAAGATGAATAGGAGTTAGGGTAAGAGGATTGAGGAGTAGCATTTCAAAAAAGGAGCAGACTGGGTGACAGTAAGGGACAAAAAGAAGCAAGGCACTTAGGAAACAAGTGGCCTTCTCTGACCAGAGCATAGGCTGGGTGAGAGGAGAGGAGAGGAGAGGGATGTGGCTGGAGAGAAGACAGCTGCCAGCCCCATTCAAAAGGGACTTAGAGGTCCTGCTAAAGAGGGTAAAGATTACCCTGAAGGAAATGGAGATGCACTGAGGAATTCTGAGCTTGGAGGTAAAGGGAGCAGGGCAGAGGTGGGGGCAGGGTTCTAACAGGATCAAGTTTGCAATTTAGAAACAGCACAGGCAGCAGCAGGGAGAATAGCCTGGGGTAAGGTGACAAAACTGGAACCAAAGTAGAAAGATAAAATAACTAATTTAGGTAGAAAACCAATTGTATAGGCTACTCTGGGGGAGAAGGGAGGATGGTGGTTGTTTTTTCCTTTAAACTTTTTATTTTGAAATAACCTCAAACTTAAAGGACAATTTGCAAAAACAATAAAACCCATACAGAGAAGTCCAACACGTCCCCACTCCCGACACCCAGATCCACCAACCTCAACACTTTGCCACATTTGTTGTACCATCCCGTCCACCCATCCACCCATCCACCCGTCCATCCACCCATACACCAATCTATCCACCCTCCAAACATCTGAGAGTAGTCTGCATACATCATGCCCCCTTCATGTACATTTCCCAAGAACAAGGACACCCACCCGTCAAGTCAGTCACTCCAAGATCAAGAAATTCAACACTGACATGAAGTTTATAGTCCATACTCCAAAGA